>JAGKTI010034824.1:0-11381 GCA_018397915.1 Birgus latro | reverse complement strand
CATACAACAGATGACTGGCGTCCTTCATAGAATATTTGTAACAGATGGACTTAACAGCTGTAGGATGAAGTTTGGGAGGAAACCATTCCGGGGAAGCAAGGTCGGGAGGGATGCAGTTCGGGGAATAAAAGAATTCTGATAGGCAGTTCCACAATATGGCTGTGTGACATACCAGTCATGAGCGCTACCAGATGCTCATATAGCACGAGGGAAGTCAAGGAAAGGTGGTACGATGGGTGCAACTTCGTCTGAGCATTTACCATAAAAATATGTCACATAATGCAAGGGAGGCAACATTCCTTCTTACTTGTAGGGGAGGTAGTTTATTTATAATAGCAGGTTTTTTAGTAATTCCAACATTTTGTTCTGAATTTTGTCTAGTTGTTTTAACGCAACCTCACCACATCCATTCTACAAGGGTGAGCAATATTCAAACTGAGGGTGCACATGACTTATAAATTATAGCTAACTGCTCGTCAGTGAAGAAGTTATGGATTCTGTACAATAATCCAAGTTTCTTCAAGACAGTTTTAACAAGTGATCTGACATGAGAGGTCCAGCTGAGGACTTTGTTAACCCCGTCACGTCCCGACCGATTTCCTACCTAGGATACCCCCCAGTCCTGAGCAATTTCGGATTTTTTTTTTTTTTTTTTGCTCAAACTTCCGCTTTTGATGAGAAACATCGAAAATTCATAGAGAAATCGCCGTCCTGAGCTTATAAATGTTGCTACAGGTGACAATCAGCCTTACATTTCATTCTCACTCAGGGTATCTGCCTTCAAAGAAAACGAACTATGGGAGGGTTAACTAATTCAAGCCACTTTAAATTACATATTTATTTATTTATTTGGTACGAATTTATGTGTACTACAAGACTATATTGGTTTTCACACAATTATATAGGTAATATAAGCATTGTTCAGTCACCAAACACATCCACATATGACACCTTCCTTTACAACATTACCACCTCACCACTTCTGTTTGTTTATTGCTCTAGCTTCTTCAGTTCTTTGTCCTACACCTCAGGAATCACTTTCACCGTGAATTTCGTCATTGGAGAGACTGGCGCAACATGATTTTACGTTGCAACGTATCCATACATCGGCGGGACTCCTAGGGTTAAGTGAGACACCAAGAATTTCAATACTTTTGGAGATGGGAATATTAGTAGCACTGAAGGTAATATACGAATCTGGCAATATCTGTCAATCAGTAAATTGTATATATTTGGTTTTATAGCATTAAATGAGACAAGTTTTTTTTGTCTCCATTCATTGATAGTAGATAAGTCTTGATTTATGGAGACTAAGAGATATTAAACCTTGCAAATAGGTGTTTGAGTTGAGTGAACTATGTAGTGTCTGGTAATCTGCATATATATATAAATGGATGGGATTGTGAGTGACAGATAAAAGATCATTAATATGAACCAGGAGCAGGGTTGGGACCAGAACTGATCACTAAGGCACACGGTGTTAATTGAGTGGAAATTGGAATATGCATCATCTACGTTTACTCTTATTTTTCTGTCGCTAAGATATGAGGAAAGCGGAGGAACAAAAGACGTTAGTCCATAGCAATGGAGTTTGGACAGCAGGGAGCGGTACCACAGTCTGTTGAAAGCTTTATAGATATCAAGGGCTACTGCATGAGTTTCTCCATGTTGGTCAATCGATTGGTGGATGGTATGAGTCAGGAGATTGAATATGTCAATGATGGATCTTTTGTGGCGAAAGATCTGCCCCTCTCCCGGTGACGATTCAACGAGTGGCCTGGAATCACTGTCTGACTCACTTCTTCATTGCTGCAACATTCGCAGCCTTTCCTCTAACTTTCCCTATGTTCAGCACCACCTTTTCTCCTCTGAACCTCACCTTTTCTTCCTGACTGAGACTCTGAGGCAACTGATAGCAAACCCTTTTCTGTATTCTCCTAGTTTCTCTATACTCATTTCAAAGCCAAAGGTGGCTCTTGTTTATATGTACACAACGACTTATCTTGCTCTCACGTTCCTGAACTTGATTCTTCTGAATTCACTACTCTCTGGCATCGGCTTTCCTGTCATTCTCTGATTAAAGATATCTGCGCTGTTTACTTATCCCCTAATTCTACTGACTGAAAAATTCTTTGACTCTCTTATGTCAGGGGAAATTTATGTTTTTCAATCATATCCTGGCGTGAGGTCGTCAGATGTCAGGGGAAATTTAAGTATTTCAAAGAGTAATGATATTGTATAACTCGCATATACAATGTATAGCTATGTGTGCTAAGAATGACTATCGAGTCATTTACTAAGAGAGAGTAGACTTGTGAAATCGAGCAGCGATTTCACTTTATACTGGCTCACTTCGCCAATTCTCTAGAGTCGAGAATTTATAGACTTTCTCAACGGTATGCAGCAGAGACTAGATGCTCTATTGGGCTGCAATATTGTACCGTTGGCCTCTAAGAAAGTTAGTTTCTCCCCTTAACAATCAAAAAATGATAATGATAAAGATAACAGGATCTTGGCTGAGCCAAACTCCTAGCTAGCACAACGGATTTAAGGATTAATGCCAAAAGCTGGCCTAAGTACCAGTCGTGATTTAATACAAAAAGTTGTGCTAACATGGAGTAGCAGAACTATATTAAATAAGTGGGAAAATTAAACACGACTGTTACATTTAACAAAGCTCAAGAAAACGAACTGTAAATTTATTAAATACAAGCAAATAAATTTACGTTACATGACTCCAATTCAAATCAAATGAAGGAATGCACTCACTCACTCAGACAAACAGCTAAATATTTCAAAAAGCTTAAGCCTAGAAAAACAGGAAAATACTAATCGGTATGGATGAGACTGTACTGTAGTCGATCACCAAAGTGGGTGGGAGCTCGGGAACACACACCAATACAAGCTGAAATATGAAATCGCTAGGAAAGCACTAAAGCCTAGAGAGGCGTACCGCCGCGCGCCGTGACTGCAGACAGACTGAGCTCCGGTTTGAATACGTAGTTCGACGAGCGCGGATAGACGGCGCGACGGGCGTAACGGTTCAGGCCCGAGCTGTCAATTCAAAAATTATCGCTCAATGTCACGATCTACTTAACATAACGTTACGATGTAGAAAATTCGTGACATCTTACTTCTACAATGGAACACATTCTATCTATTTCTCCTTTCTCTGAAATCTCCATTCTAGGAGATTTCAATGTTATCCAGGGGTGGGTTGGGTCCAGTACCTATTATAGGCCCTCTCCTTGCTGTGGACAGCATTAGAATAAATGTGATTAAACCAAGGCTTTCTTGCATTAGTCAAAGGATATGAGAAAGGAATGTATACAGTAATCCCCTCATTATCCGTTGTAACAGAGCCAAGGGCATGTCCAGACAGTGGTCTTGTCCGGATATTGGCCCTGAAGCTCCCACACTGGTCATTTCGGACAATAACCTAACCAAAATCAGAAAACCACGTACCTACCTCCCTACCGGACATGCATAGCACTTGCTTAAGACCCCACTCACATAAATAATGGACACAAAGCATGAATTAATTGAATTTTAACCAAAAAATGATGATTTTGAGGTGAGTATGGAAGAGATGTTCACCAGTTAACAGAATAGTGAAGGTAGGTAACATAGAGGAAAATCACTAAGAAAATCACCTTTTTCACAGCCTATGCACTCAAATATGGGAAACAAAGCATGAAATAAATGAAATTTAACCAGAAAAATGATGATTTAGAGGTGGGAATGGCAAATATGTTCATCAGCTGACAGCATAGCGAACGTACGTAACAGACATGATAATCACTAGGAAAATCACCTTTTTCACAGCCTATGCACTTTTTCTTCTTAACAGAGATTCAGCTGTCTGAGGCAACTGACAGCTAACCCTTTTCTGCATCCTCCTACTTTCTCTATACTCATTTCAAAGCCAAAGGTGGCTGTTGTGTACATGTATGCAACGACATCTTTCTCTCGTGTTCTTGAACTTGATTCTTCTGAATTCTCTACTCTCTGGCTTCAGCTCTCCTGTCATTCTCTGACTAAAAATATCTGCGCTGTTTGCTTATCGCCTAATTCTACTGACTATCAAAAATCCTTTGACTATCTTATTTCTATGATGGAACATATTCTATCCATTTCACCTTTCTCTGAAATCTCCATTCTAGGAGATTTCAATGTTCACCACTACCTTTGTGGTCTCCTCTCCTTTCACTAATCTGCACGTGAGCAAGCCTAACCTTTTCTATCCTTAATGACCTAGAGCAGCTTGTACAGCACCCTATCCGTATCCCTGACCACCTTGAAGTGAGCTCCAACTTACATGACTTCTGCTTACACTGTTAACCTTTTCTCTCCATTGGGCTCCTTTGATTATAGCCTTATTACCTTAACCTGTCCTATTGCTCCGGCACGGCCTGTGGTTCCTTCAAACAAACTTCGTCTGTGGCACTTTGGAGCTGTGGATTGGGAGGCCCTCAGGTAGTACTTCTTTCATTTTCCCTGGAATGATTATTGCTTCCATGGGCGGGAGCCATCTGCGTGTGCCTTATTCATTATGGAGGCTATTCTCTCGGGCATGGAAGCATACATTCTTCTCTCATATCCTTTGTCTAATGCAAGAAAGCCATGGTTTAATCACGCAAGTTCTAATGATGTCCGCAACAAGGAGAGGTCCTATGAAATGTACAGGGGCCAACCCACCCCTGAATCACATCTTTCTTATGTTTCTGCCCGGAATCATGTTAAGTCTGTTTTTCGCTCAACTAAAAATAATTTCATCCACACTAAATGTTCTCAACTCTCCAACTAGAATTCTTCCCGCTCTTTCTGGCACCTTGCCAAAAACCTTACTAACAACTTTGCCTCATCATCCTTCCCTCCTCTTTTCTACTCTGATGGCTCTGTAGCTATTTCCTCTACTGATAAAGCAGATCTCTTCACTCAGACTTTTCCTCCAGTTCCACCTTAGACTATTCCAGTGCTGTTCCTCCATCACTTCCCCCCTCTGACTTTCTAATGGCTGACTTAAAAATTTCTTCAGCTGATGTATTTTCTGCCATCACTGGCCTCAGTACTAACAAGGCATATGGGCCAGATGGAGTCCCTCTTGTTGTCCTCAAGATCTGTGTTTCTGTGCTTGCACCCTGCCTAGGTAAAGTCTTTCACCTTTGTCTATCGCTTGTACCTTTCCTTCTTGCTGGAAGTTTGCTCTCATTCAGCCAGTCTCAAAGAAGGGTGACCATTCCCAGCCCTCTAACTATCGTCAAGTTGCTTTAACATTCTGTGTGTCAAAAGTTTTCGAGTAAGTTCTTAACAGAAAAAATTTAAAGCACTTTCCTATCACAACCTTCTTTTTGATCGTCAGTACGGGTTCCGTCTGGGACGCTACACTGGCGATCTTCTTACCTGCCTTTCAGACTCCTGGTCATCCTCCTTTCGGGACTTTGGCGATAGCTTTGCCATTGCACTTGACATATCAAAGGCTTTCGATCGAGTCTGGCATGAATTTTTAATTTCCAAACTGCCCTCTTACAGAGTCTATCCTTCTATCTGTGCCTTCATCTATAGCTTCCTTTTTGTTCGTTCTATAGCCGTTGTTGTAGATGGCCATCATTCTTCTTAGGGCTCTGACTTTTAGCCACGGCCGGGGCGGTTGAAGGTCTCTACTTGGTTGTGGAGGAGAATATGTTGTGGTCAACAATGGGAGGATTTAAAGATGACTGGAGGTTAATTGCAGTTTATTTGTCTCCAAAGGGGGCTTAAGATTAATTCAGAGTGTATAACACAGGAACGTATTAATGTGAGAGTGGTTTTATGCTAGTTAACTCTCGCGAGTCTCTATTCCTCCTCCTCTGCCCTCTCTCGTCAATCTGCCTCTCGTCCTTTCCCCTCTGGTGTAAGGAAAGCCTTGTCACGTGTACTATGCATGCTATGGAACCTTCCAGAACACTGTATGTGTGTGTGTGTGTGTGTGTGTGTGTGTGTGTGTGTGTGTGTCAGCTTCCCATGGTACAAAGCCTGACACATACATACATACATACATACACACACACACACACATACAATGTTCTGGAAGGTTCCATAGCATGCATAGTACACATGACAAGGCTTTTCTTACACCAGAGGGGAAGGGACGAGATGCAGATTGATGAGAGAGGGCAGAGGAGGAGGAATAGAGACTTGCGAGAATTAAGTAGCTTATATAAAACCGCTCTCACATTAATACGTGCTTGTTTTATACACTCTTGGGTGAGTTAATCCTGAGCTCCCTTTGACAACAAATAAACTGTAATTAACATCCAGTCATCTTTAAATCCTCCCATCGTTGACCACAACATATTCTCCACAAACAAGTAGAGACCTACAACTGCCTCGGCTGCAGCTACAATATTTGGTGAACAGCGGTTGGTTATTATCGGTAAACTACGACCACTACGAACCCACTAAGCCTCACGAATTTATACAACGCTCATCCAACACTCATCTCTTGAACCGCTACAACGGTAAAGTACAACATTCGGTAAACAATGGTAAACTACAATCAAAACAAGATATTACGATTCTGCTATGTACCCAAGATTAGCTACAAGTTCACAGCGAACTACGATTATACAACAAACGAGAAAACAAACCGACCCCCCACCGCTCTCTCAACAACCCCACCGCTGCCACAAATGTTGTAGCCGCAGCCGAGGCAGTTGTAGGTTTCTACTTCGTTGTGGAGGAGAATAAGTTGTGGTCAACGATGGGAGGATTTAAA
Source organism: Birgus latro (assembly GCA_018397915.1). Lineage (NCBI taxonomy): Eukaryota > Metazoa > Arthropoda > Malacostraca > Decapoda > Coenobitidae > Birgus > Birgus latro. Next base: position 4,624 of record JAGKTI010034824.1, on the reverse strand, counting down.
GATGACTGGAGGTTAACTGCAGTTTATTTGTCTCCAAAGGGGGCTCAAGATTAACTCAGAGTGTATAACACAGGAACGTATTAATGTGAGAGTGGTTTTATGCTAGTTAACACTCGCGAGTCTCTATTCCTCCTCCTCTGCCCTCTCTCGTCAATCTGCCTCTCGTCCTTTCCCCTCTGGTGTAAGGAAAGCCTTGTCACGTGTACTATGCATGCTATGGAACCTTCCAGAACACTGTATGTGTGTGTGTATGTATGTATGTATGTGTCAGCTTCCCACGGTACAAAAAGTGTAAAGTCTGTTACTTCCTGAGCTGGTCAGGTAACACCTTGCAATCTCTTCACTTCCTTGTCTCTCACTCTCTCTACCTCCCTATGATACATACTCTATACAGTATATATGATACTTAATGCTATTTATGTATTGTATTATAATAATGTAGGAGCCATGACATGACTTATCACCAACTCTCCTCCTTTTATTCATCAACGACATTTTATGCTGTACATCTAACCCTATTCACTTGTTCGCTGATGATTCCACCTTTCACCTTTCAACTCGGTTCCCGCAACGTCCATTTCAGCAGTTACTTCAACAAAAAAAGGATGAGGCTATGGCACATCTAATGTCTGACTTGGCTTGCATCTTTGACTGGAGTAAAATAATCTTTTTTAATGCATCAAAGACTCAGTTCTTACATCCGACAAAATCTTCCACAGGAGTACCCACTAATATCTAATACTATTCAGCTCAATCCTGCATCATCATTGAACATGCTTGGGGTTTCATTCACTCGGGACTTATCTTGGAAAGATCATATTCTATCGCATGTAAAGTCTGCTTCTAAGAGATCTGGTGTGCTCAGCCGATTCCATAACTTCTTTATCCCTGCACAGTTGTTGACTTTATACACGGGTTTTATTCGCCCCTGTGTATAGTACAACATTCATGTGTGCACTGGCGGATTTAGTGGGGGGGGGGCATTGGGGCCATGGCTCTCCCCAGGAGGTATGTTGGCTCCCCTCTGTAATTCCTTCCAGTTGTTTGCTGCGCCTCTTGTTCCTTTCAACTCCTAGGGCCATAGGCAAGAAGCGTCGGGCACTCACTCTCACTCAGACATATTGATGCGGCACACAAAGAGTATCTTTTAACACATGTGTTTGTGTGTGTGTGTGTGGAAATGGGGACGTTAGTGAACGTTTTCCTATAGAAAACATTCACTGTATGTCTACCCTAACCTTCCCAAAGTTACTCAAAGGAATTGGATATATATGTAATAAGTAGTGAAAATTTAAATAAGCTGGCTACAAGCGGGCACCCCTTTCTTGCTTGGCACCCCCCAGAATAGCCGTCTATGGTGCCCCATTCTTGCTTGGCCCCTCCACCCCAGAATAGCCGTCTAGATCCGCCTATGCATGTGTAGGGAGGGTCTCCACATACAGCTTTTCTCAATAGGGTGGAGTCAAAGGTTTTTCGTCTCATTAACTCTCCTACTCTTCCTGGCTCCCTTCAACCTCTGTCTCTTCACCGCACTGTTGCGTCTTTATATCTTTTCTGTCGTTATTTTAATGGTCACTGCTCCTTTGAACTGTCTGCTTGCATCCCTCCACCTGCACAATAGACACGTAGCACCCATCTAGCAACAAACTCTCATCCCTTTTTTGTCCAACTCTATTGCAAGAATTAACCGTTACTCTCAGTTAAGAATAGACTCGAAGACTTTTGAGGCATAGGATGTTAAGGCAATTGGACGATAGTTAGAGGGTTGGGAATGGTCATCCTTCTTTGGGACTGGCTGAATCAGAGCAAACTTCCAGCAAGAAGGAAAGGTACAAGCTGAACAACAAAGGCGAAAGTGTTTACCTAGGAGGCGTGTAAGCACAGAAGCACAATTCTTGAGGACAACAGGAGGGACTCCATCAGGCCCATATGCCTTGTTAGCACTGATTCCATTGATGACAGAAAAAACATCAACTGAAGAAATTTTAATGTCAGCCATAAGGAAGTCAGAGGGGGGAAGTGATGGAGGAACAGCACCGTAATCGTCGGAGGTGGAACTGGAGGAGAAAGTCTGAATGAAGAGATGTGCCTTATCAGTAGAAGGAAGTTACAGAGCCATCAGAGTAGGAAAGAGGAGGGAAGGATGATGAGGTCAAGTTGTTAGAAAGGTTTCTGGCAAGGTGCCAGAAGGAGCGAGAAGAATTTGAGTTGGAGAGTTGAGAGCATATAGCACGGATGAAATTATTTTTAGCAAAGCGAAGAACAGACTTAGCACGATTCTGGGCAGAAACATAAAAAAGATGTGATTCAGGGGTGGGTTAGCGCCGGTACCAATTATATGCCCTCTCCTTGTTGCGGACAGCATTAGAACAAGCATGATTAAACCAAGGCTTTCATGCATTAGTCAAAGAATATGAGAAAGGAATGTATACTGTACTTCCATACCTGAGAGAATAACCTCCGTAATGAGCAAAGCACATTCAGATGATTCCCGACCGTGGAAGCAATAACCATTCCAGGGAAAATAAAAAAAGTACTGCCTGAGGGCCTCTCAATCTGCAACTCCAAAGTGCCACAGTCGAAGTGTCTTTGGAGGGTCCACAGGCCGCACTGGAGCGATAAGACAAGTTAAGGTAATAAGGTTGTGGTCGGAGGAGCCCAGCGGAGAGGAAAGATTAATAATGTAAGCAGAAGGATTAGTTGTAAGGAAGAGGTCAAGTATATAGGAGCTCTCTCCAAGGTGGTCAGGGATACAGGTAGGGTGCTGTACAACCTGCTGTTGTCATTAAGGATAGAAAAGATGTAGGCTTGTTCACCAGGTAGTTCAGTGAAAGTAGAGGAGACCCAAAGGTGGTGGTGAACACTGAAATCTCCTAGAACTGAGATTTCAGAGAAAGGAGAAATGGATAGAATGTGTTCCATTAGAGAAGTAAGATAGTCGAAGAATTTTTCATAGTCAGTAGAATTAGGGGATAAGGAAACAGAGCAGACATACTACATTTAGTCAGAGAATGACAGGAAATCCGAAGCCAGAAAATAGAGAATTCAGAAGAATCAAGTTCAGGAAAACGAAAGCAAGATAAGTCGTTGTGTACATATACACAAGAGCCACCTTTGGCTTTGAAATGAGTATAGAGAAAGGAGGAGGATACAGAAAAAGGTTTGCTGTCAGTTGCCTCAGACATCTGAGTCTTGGTTAAGAAGAGAATGTGAGGTTTAGAGGAGGAGAGGTGGTGTTCAACAGAGAGAAAGTTAAAGGAAAGGTTGCGAATGTTGCAGAAATGAAGAAGAAGCGAGTGAGACAGTGATTCCAGGCAGCTTGCTGGGTCTTCACCGGGAGAGGGGCGGCTTTTTTTTTTTTTTTATGCAAGGAAGAAGGAACCAAAGGCCACAGGCCTGCATACTGTTCCTTCCAAGAAAAAGCAAAAACAATACAAAAGAGAGCCAAATTCAAGATCCGTTCAATTCGAGATGCCTGGACACACTGCGTTTGAAAGACTGGAGATCATAGGAAGTAGGAAATACAGAAATAGGAAGACAGTTCCAGAGTTGCCAAGTTGCATAAATGAAGGACTAGGAGTAACGGTTAACTCTTGCATTAGAGAGTTGGACAGAAAAGAGATGAGAGTTTGTTGCTAGACGGGTACTACGTGCCCGTCGTAGAGGTGGAGGGATGCAAGCAGACAGTTCAGAGGAACAGTGACCATTGAAGTAGCGATAGAAGAGAGATAAAGATGCAACAGTGCGGCGAAGAGACAAAGGTTGAAGGCAATCAGNTACAAAAGAGAGCCAAATTCAAGATCCGTTCAATTCGAGATGCCTGGACACACTGCGTTTGAAAGACTGGAGATCATAGGAAGTAGGAAATACAGACAGAGGAAGACAGTTCCAGAGTTGACCAGTTGCATAAATGAAGGACTGGGAGTAACGGTTAACTCTTGCATTAGAGAGTTGGACAGAAAAGGGATGAGAGTTTGTTGCTAGACGGGTACTACGTGCCCGTCGTAGAGGTGGAGGGATGCAAGCAGACAGTTCAGAGGAACAGTGACCATTGAAGTAGCGATAGAAGAGAGATAAAGATGCAACAGTGCGGCGAAGAGACAAAGGTTGAAGGGAATCAGTAAGAGGAGGAGAGTTAATGAGACGAAAAGCCTTTGACTCCACCCTATTGAGAAGAGCTGCATGTGGGGAGCCTCCCCACACATGAGAGTTGTACTCCATACACGGGCGAATAAAACCCGTGTACAAGGTCAACAACTGTGCAGGGGTAAAGAAAGTTCGGAATCGGCTTAGTACACCTAATCTCTTGGAAGCAGATTTCACAAGAGATGTAATATGTTCCTTCCAAGACAAATCCCGAGAGATTGAAACCCCAAGCATGTTCAAGGATGATGCAGGACATACCTGTTCATTATTAAACATTAGTGGGTAATCCTGAGGAAGATTTTGTCGGGTTGATAAGTGTAAGAAATGAGTTTTTGATGCATTAAAAATAACAAGATTATTTTTACCCCAATCAGAGATACGAGCCAAGTCAGACATTAGGTGTGCCATAGCCTCATCCCATTTTTGTTGAAGTAACTGCTGAGATGGACGTTGCAGGAACCGAATGGAAAGGTGAAGG
>JAGKTI010034823.1:0-11381 GCA_018397915.1 Birgus latro | reverse complement strand
CGGCCAGAGCAGAGCGCTCTAACCCACTGAGCCACGGCTGCTACGTGTTGGAGAATATCAGTCAAACTTTGTGAGGTTGTTAACTGAGACATGTCTGAGTCGGCTGTAGTGCTGTCGTTAGAGGAGTTTGGAAGAGCCATTTTTGAATGTTGAGAGGATGTATCATCAGGTGTTGAGGGATTTATTTCCTTCCTCTCAGATAGTGGTGGAATGATCTCTTAACTTTCAGATGATGATGATGATGATGATGATGGCGAGTCTTGCTCTGTACTCTTAGGTAGTGTTGGATTCAGGGGGGACTGAATGACTGAGTTTATTGTAAGTACAGGACGAGGGCATTCCATGCTCTATACTGGGAATCCAGAAATGTCTCTGCTACCACAGGCAGGTAATAATGCAATGGAGTGTTGAGCCATGGTGGGTAAGCCAATAAGCGTATCTGCTGGATATCTCAAGTCGTTAGTAACGTGAAATTCTATTGCAAAGGGGATCAATGCTCTGTCTAGTTGTACCTCCAAAGTGACTTCTCCCACCTTAAACTCTGAGCCCCTCTACACCACATAGGCGAATGTCAGGCAGCTCAAGGAAACTGACTTTTTTTTTTCCTCTAATGATGTTTAAAGAGGTATCAGAGATAAAGTTTACTATCGATCCTGTGTCCATGAAGAACGATGTTTGTATGTCATTACTCCATCCTAGAATGACTAAGTCTGAGGATGTTATGGGCTCTACATGGCGAATGGGGAGTTGATTCTGTTGATACGTTATATTGGTCCGATACGGGCGCGTCGCTTCCCCCGACTGGCGGCAGTTTAGGTAACGACATTACTCATTAGTGTGAGTCATACTGGTCTTATGATACTTGAACGTAGGACGGCCCGAGCGGGAAGGCCTACGCTGTCTACCTTGGGAGTGGTGTCGCCTGGTTTACAGTCGCAACTGGATTCTCGATGTCCAGGGTTACCACAGTGCCAGCAAAGAACCGAGGATTGTTTGCTCCGTCGGACACTAGACTGAACACGACAGGCGGTTGGTGAATGATACAAGGTAGGAGAAGGGTGCATGGTAGGTTTTGCTTATGTGGCGGGACGCAAACGCGAGTGGTCTTGTGGAGTGGAGGTGTGACAGACTTGGGAGACTAAGGGGCGGTTTGTGGCCTGACGCATGCGGTTCGAGCCTGTTCTTTCTTGGATAGTTTTGGTGACCTGGACGATTTTATCTCCTGGATTGAAACCTATCTCCAGAGCTATCTATCTTTGTCGAGGATCAAGCCATTTCACGAATCTCAGGTAACCTATTATATCTGCAAAACTGTTGAGTGAAAGCATAGGAGCTCCACTTACTACTTCTATCCATTTCGTGCATATGAGTAATTGGCGCATCTCGCTACTGGTGGCCTTCATGGCAGCGGCTGCTTCGCGTAGTTTGGCATATTGAGTCGGAACTGTCATTTCCTCCTCCATCTGGGTGAGGACATTAGTTAATCCAGTGAGAGATGTGGCATTGAAATGCTGGCAACAAAGATTTATGAGTTCATTGCGGAAATCATCAAAGGTTTTAATGTCATCGAAATGACCTGCACAGATTTTAGCTCCGACGTCCGATTTGCCTTGATGTAATCGACTCATTAGATAAGAGACTTTGAGGGGTTCATCAGTAATTTGCCGATTGTGGATCTCGGCTTCTACCTCTCTCAGGAAATCGTAAACTGACCAAGTCGAGTCCTCGCCAGTAAATTTGGGACAGTTGGGATCATCTAGATAGATGGACTGTGGGGGAGGGGTTGTTTGAGCTATGGTTGGAAGAGTGCGAGTTTGCGTAAGTGTGGAAGATACTGAAGTAGATGATTGAGAGAGAGAGAGAGAGAAGGTAGTGGTAGTCAGATGTAGTGGAGACAGGAGATGAAGTGGGGCAGGAAAGTTAATGATTGTTGAAGCAGCAGGGACAGAAGAAAGCTGTGTAGAATCAGGGGTAGAGCATGAAGCATCTGGATTTAAAGTATGTGGGTCGGTGGGAAATGATGTCTAAGTTGTTGAGGTGTGTCATGGATATGAGCAGCCACTGCAGAGATGAGTCACTGAATCGTCCTCGGGGTAAATTTTTTCTTCATTTCCAGTTTGTTGGCTGTGATCGGTGAGAGTAAGTTCCGTATAATTCAAAATATGACATGTAGTGTGGTGATAAAATGTAGGATGAAGGATAAGAAGGGAAATGTATATATTTGCAGGATGAATATGAAAAAATTCTATCCATCTATCTATATACCTAGGCTGCTTCCCCCAAGGAAAGGGAGGTAGCCGAGGCAGGACGACACACTCCTAATTTACTCATCCACTCAACACATTCACTTGCATCCTAGCCCCAAAGGGGAGAAGGGACAGGTCCTCACCGGACCACACCGCACGAAGGTCAACTGCATAGTGCAGTCAGTGACATCCGCAGCATGGACTGACAGCAATGCTGGTTTACCCCTGCCACATCATAAGGGGCCCATCCCCTTACCCGCACCTGACCTGATCACACCAAATGCAGGAGAATATCCCCCCAGGGCTGCGTCATCATTTAATCATTCACAATTTCTCTCCATTCATTTCTGTCATGCACAGCCACTCTTCCTTGCTCAACAGACATCCCTCACATCCAATACTCTCCGCAGACTATCTATCCATCCTATTCGTGGTCTTCCTCCCAGCCTTACACTCTCACATCAGATCTAGTTATCTTTTTCACCAGTCGCTCATTATCCATTCTCTCCATATGCCCAAACCATAGCAACACCCTCTGTTCAACTCGAGCAGCCATCTCCCGAACAATTCCAGTTCTCCTTCGCAATTCATCATTTCTCACTCGATCCATACGTGTCACTCCACACATACTCCTCAAACACCTGATCTCCATTACATTCAAACTTTTCCCCTCTGCTACCATATTCCATGTTTCAGGCCCATATAACGCAGTCGGTACCACAATACCCACATACCGCCTTCTTTTTACATCCATTCTAAGTGAACGACATCTAAATACTTTTTTCATTCCTCCCAGCACCTTTCCTACTTCATTCATTCTAAACTTCACTTCTACATCTATTCTTCCATGCACAGCAACATGTGACCCTAAATACTTAAAACACTCTTACATCCTCAAGCAACTCACCATTCAAAACTATATTCATCGTCTTACCATCTACCAGCTCGTACACTTCATCACTTTACTCTTATTCTCATTTACTTTCAATCTCCTCCTTTCACACACCCTTCCAAAGATTGGGAAGTGAAAATGAATGACGGTGAATGGATGTGGGGGTTAATAAATAAAGGGTGAAGTGTGAGATGAGTTATAAATGTAGTCGTTGAGGATGATTATGAAGTAAGGGTAGTGAGATGAATATTTACATAATATGAAATCTGTAGACAAAATCCAGAGAATAATCTCTATAGAAAGTCAAGTGATGGGGGGATCAGAATAAACTATAATATAGTTACAAAGATTGGGTTGTGAATGAAGTGAAGTAGGTCGTTGGCTTGAAGTGAAGACAGTGCTTATGAATGCCGGGTTGGCTCGCTGGAGATGAGACTGGTTGCGAATATGGAGGTTGAGTTGGTTAGCTTGCTTGAAGTTACGACCATGGTCAAAGGTGATGGCGTGGCTCGCAGTAGATGAGACTGGTTGTGGATACGGTGTTATAGTCCGCCTGGAGGGTATGTACGATGAGTCTCGGAGGAAGCGGGTTGGCTCGTTAGTTTTGAGTCGATACGTGAAGAAGAGGGTCGGTGGCCTGAGAGGAAGTTAAGACGATGCTCAGTGGAGGCATTGTGGCCCGGTGGGTGGAAGATGGTACGTGAATGCTGTGTGGTCCGGTGAGTCAGTGCCACACCAGATGTCACACCAGATGTTGGGTACGGGAGGTACCTGATGGGTGGAGGCTGTGAGGAGCGGGGACCAGGGCACAGATCCCCACAGGGCAAGTGCAGACTAGTGGGGAGTAGGTGCAGTGAGTGGTGCCGGGGCGAATGGCAGACGATGGTTAGGTGACACTGAGAGAGGAGGGGATACTATATGGCAGGGCACTGAACAGGTGCTGAGAATAGGTGCACAGTCAGTGAGATAGGTGCGTAGGTCGGCGGTTGTGACACTTTCGGCAGATGAACAGCAAGGTGTGTGGTTGGGACAGATTAGAGAACACAGCACTGGTTGGTCACTGGTGAGTATTTGTTGGTGTCGCTAAACACTGGAGGGAGGCGATCAGGAACGATGGTTCGACGCACCGCTGCTACCAAATGTAAATCACTGCATGTGGGTGATTGAAACTCAATCCTGAAGTAGCTATTTAAGGATTTTATTACGGGCTAGTACACCACAGTGTTCCCCTCGAGAGTGCACATCCCAGACCGCCACACATCTGGTCTAACCAGTGTGGGAGTGAGACTTGATTCAGAATTTTTAAGATCTAGCAGTGGGGATATACAGTGGTGGGGGGAGATATTACAGTTGGGTTACATATACAGTGGGGGCATGGATATACAGTGGAGGTACATATACAGTGGGGAGATGGATATACAGAGGGGGTACAGAAACATTAAGTTGGTGATATTGTTTGAAATTCTATCTGTCTTAGGCAGTGTAGATGGTGTGCTGTACATACCTTGCCTCCGGGATGACGAAATGGAGTGGCCAATATACACTCGCATGGGTAATATATCTGGAGAAAATAACAAATTTCGCTCACATATTGCAAAAAATATAATCGGCTGTCTGCAGAACACCTGCCTATGGTGTAAAATATTCCAGTGGTTACTGTCAGACAAGTAACCATTGGTAATATGAAGCACCAACACTAGCAGTCTAGAAAAAAAAAAAAACGCATCACCAGTAGATAACTAAATAGCAGTAATGTTATTGAAAAATAATTGTTATGCCCCAAGCAAATATTGGTTCTATAAAAAAAATAAGAGAAAAACCCAGTGGTTCCGCTAAAAACGAACTTATTCCGTCAACTTATCTAAAATATCAGGAGAGATTTATCCACCGTTCATTCTGCTCCTCGTTGTTTCATCTATAAAAATGGTAATACCAGCACAAATCACACTTTTACCTCTGTGATGATGTCTCAATATTATGGAAAGTCACGGAATCCCCCCCGAATATGAGACCAATGTAGCGCAAATGCTCAATCGTGTATTGGAACTGAGATGGACGTAGCAGAGTAAAGCTGTCCACCTTTGGCACCGTATTTACTACAGAATTACCACCACTCTGCGTACTCGCGTTTTACTTTGTGCCAGTTTGCTTAAGATGCAGAACAATATTTTATCACTGGGTGTATATAATCCCCCCTGTGGCGGGGAGGGCGACACAATCTGGCCGCACTATGGGGTGGTACTACTATTCTGCGGCCAGGTGTTGTTTGGAAGAATTCTGACACCCCTGCGTGTCGTAAAAGGCTACTAAAAAGGGCTAGGGTGAGGGGACTAGGGACCCCCTTCTCTGTTTTTTTAGTTCTTAAAAAGAGACAGGATTGAGTTATCCCCGTACCCTGAAGATTAAGTCTATAATGTGGGTGGATGTAGTACGAATGAGGCTAAAAGGGACGAGATTAGGACAATGTGTCGTGAGAAGAAAGTTGGATGTGTTAGCTTTAAGTGAAACAAAGATGAGGGGGAAAAGGTGAGTCTGAGTTTGAAAGTGCGTATCAATGATTGTCAGGTGCTGATAGAGGAAAGGCAAGAGACGGTGTGGCCTGGCTAGTGAGCCCAGAAGTGCAACAGTGTGTGCTTGAATGGGAGGAGATGTCACTGAGACTGATGTGGGTGAAAGCGAAATTTGAACCCGAGTTGTGGGTATTTGTGAATGCATATGAGCCAGGTAGTGAAAAAGAGGAAGAAGAGAGGGACTCTTTCTGGAATGATGTTGATGAGTGTCTGCAGAGTTTTGGAACGAATGTGAATGTGGCAATGATGGGAGATCTGAATGCTAGAGTCGGAAATGTAGCAGTTGAAGGTGTAGTTGGTATGCGTGGTGTGCCTGGAAGAAATGAAAATGGGAAAAGAATAATAGGGATGTCCATTGAGCGAGAGATGGTGATTGGAAATACGTTGTTTGAGAAGAAATATATTTATAAGTATACGTGGGTGAGGCAGGAGGATGGAAGGGTTGTCGATAGTGCATTGATGGACTTTAAGGTTGTGTCCAGGAATGTAATAGGAAGACTGTTGGATGTGCAAGTTTTGAGAGGGAAGAGTGAAGGTATGTCTGACCACTACCTGGTGAAGGGAAAGTTGAGAGTAGGTAAGAGATGGGTGAGAGCTAGGAGAGTTAGGTGTGGCAGGGAGTTTTGGAAGTGAGTGAGTTGGATAAATGAGAGAAAATGATAGAGTCTCAGGAGAAATTGAAAGATGAGTGGAATTCAGTGAAAGATCAGGAGAGTGGCAGTGTGGAGGAGGAATGGTAGTTGTTTAAGAGTGCTGTGGTGGCGCATGCGGAAGAGTTGTGTGGTGTGAGACGAGAGGGTGGTGGTGTAAGAAAGAGAAGTGAATGGTGGTGTGAGGAAGTAAGTATAGCTGTGGCTTAGAAGAGACGTGGTGGCTGCAGGGGAAGGATGAGGTGTCATATGAGAGGTATAAGGAAAAGTGGAATAGGGTGAGAAGGGCTGTGTGTGATGCTAAAGTGGCAACAGATGAGAGATGGGGTAGGCGGTCGACTGAGAATTTTCAACAGAATAAGAAAATGTTTTGGAAAGTGATAAGGATGCGAAAGGGAGAGTCTGGGAAAAAAGAGCAGGTAAAAGCAGAGAATGGAAGGATATTAACTGAGATGGATCCAGTAAGGAAGAGATGGGAGGAGAATTTTGAAAGATTGTTAAATGCAGAGGAGGAAAGGGAGGCTGAGATTGTGGCAGATGGAAGGGTGCAAGGAAAATGTGTTGGGAGAGCTGAATGATTCTTTGATCACGATGGAGGAAGTGCAAGAGGCAGTAAAGGAGATGAAAATAGGGAAAGCTGCAGGTATGGATGGGCGTGCTGTGGAATGCCTGAAAATATGGTACCATTTGAGTGGGCAAGTGCTTGTGTGGTCCCGTTGTATAAAGGTAAGGGTGATAAGTATGAATGTACTGGCTTTAGGGGTATAAGTCTGCTGAGTGTTGTAGGTAAGGTGTATGGTAGAGTGATAATTAAGAGAGTTAGAGAGGGTACAGAGGGAGTGATTGGTGATGAGCAGTGTGGCTTTAGGAGAGGTAGGGAATGCATGCATCAGGTGTTTGCTATGAGACATGTGTGTGAAAAGTATTTAGTGAAAGATAAGGATGTGTTTTGGGCGTTCATGGATTTAGAGAAAGCGTATGACAGAATTGATGGGGAGGCTTTGTGGACTGTTTTATGATTGTATGGACTTGGTGGTAGGTTGCTGAGAGGAGTGAAAAGTATTTATGTAAATAGTACAACGTGTGTAAGAGTGGGAAATACTGTGAGTGATTGGTTTCCCGTGAGAGTGGGGCTGCGGCAGAGATGTGTGATGTTGCACTGGTTGTTTAATATTTATATGGATGGTGTTGTAAAGGGAGTTAATGCAAGAGTGTTAGGTGGAAGTTTGAGTCTGGTGAATGTTGTTGGCAGAGAGTGGAATCTGCGGCAGCTGCATTTTGTTGATGATACTGCACTGGTGGCTGACAGAAGAGAGATTGAGACAGTTGGTAGAGGAGGTTGGAAGGGTGTGTGAAAGGAGGTAATTGGAAGTAAATGAGAATAAGAGTAAAGTGATGAAGTGTACGAGGTTGGTAGATGGTAGGAGGGTGAATATAGTTTTGAATGGTGAGTTGATTGAGGAGGTAGAATATTTTAAGTATTTAGGGTCACATGTTGCTGTGGATGGAAGAATAGATGCAGAAGTGAAGTTTAAAATGAATTAAGTAGGAAAGGTGCTGGAAGGAATAAAAAAAAGTGTTTAGATGTCGATCGCTTAGAAAGGATGTAAAGAAAAGGCTGTACGAGGTTTCTGTGGTACAGATTTTTTTTTTTTTAAATGCAAGGAAGAAGGAACCAAAGGCCATAGGCCTGCATATTGTTCCTTCCAAGAAAAAAACAAAAAACAATACGAAAGAGAGCCAAATTCAAGATCCATTCATTTCGAGATGCCTGGACACACTGCGTTTGAAAGACTGGATATCATAGGAAGTAGGGAATACAGACAGAGGAAGCCTGTTCCAGAGTTGACAAGTTGCATAAATGAAAGACTGGGAGTAACGGTTAACACTTGCATTAGAGACTTGGACAGAAAAGGGTTGAGAGTTTGTTGCTAGAGGGGTACTCCGTGCCCGTCGTAGAGGTGAAGGGATGCAAGCAGACAGTTCAGAGGAACAGCGACCGTTGAATTAGCGATAGAAGAGAGATAAAGATGCAACAGTGCAGCGAAGAGACGAAGGTTGAAGAGAATCAGTAAGAGGAGGAGAGTTAATGAAACGAAAAGCCTTTGACTCCACCCTATTGAGAAGAGCTCATGTAGGGAGCCTCCCCACACATGAGTTGTACTCCACACATGGGCGAATAAAACCCGTGTACAAGGTCAACAACTGTACAGGGGTAAAGAAAATTCGGACTCGGCTTAGCACACCTAATCTCTTGGAAGCAGATTTCACAAGAGATGTAATATGTTCTATCCAAGACAAATCCCGAGAGAATGAAACCCCAAGCATGTTCAAGGATGATGCAGGACTGAGATGGACATTATTAAAAATTAGTGAGTAATCCCGAGGAAGATTTTGTCGGGTTGATAGGTGTAAGAACTGAGTTTTTGATGCACTGAAAATAACAAGATTATTTTTACCCCAATCGAGCCAAGTCAGACATTAGGTGTGCCATAGCCTCATCCATTTTTTGTTGAAGTAACTGCTGAGATGGACATTGCGGAAACAGAATGGAAAGGTGAAGGGTGGAATTATCAGCATATGAGTGGATAGGGTTAGATGTACAGCTTAGAAGGTCATTGATGAATGATAGGAAGAGAGTAGGTGATAGGACAGAGCCCTGAGGAACACCACTGTTGATAGATCTAGGAGAAGAACCATGGCCGTCTACAACAGCGGGTATAGAACGACCAGAAAGGAAGCTAGAGATGGAGGCACAGATAGAAGGATAGATACGTAGCAGGGCAGTTTGGAAATTAAAGATTTATGCCAGACTCGATCGAAAGCCTTTGAGATGTTAACTGCAATGGCAAAGCTTTCGCCAAAGTCCCGAAAGGAGGACGACCAAGAGTCTGAAAGGTATGTGTTAAGATCGCCAGTGGAGCGTCCCTGACAGAACCCATACTGACGATCAGAAAGAAGGTTGTGACAGGAAAGATGCTTTAAGGTGTTTCTGCTAAGAACTGACTCAAAAACTTTTGAGACACAGGATGTCAATGCAATTGGACGATAGTTAGAGGGTTGGGAATGGTCACCCTTCATTGGGACTAGCTGAATGAGAGCAAACTTTCAGCAAGAAGGAAAATTACAAGCTTATAGACAAAGGCGAAAGAGTTTACCTAGGCAAGGTGTAAGCACAGAACCACAGTTCTTGAGGACAACAGGAGGGACTCCATCAGGCCCATATGCCTTGTTAGTATTGAGGCCAGTCATGGTAGAAAATACATCAGCTGAAGAAATTTTAATGTCAGTCATGAGGAAGTCAGAGGGGGGAAGCGATGGAGAAACAGCACCGGAATCGTCTAAGGTGTAATTTGAGGAGAAAGTCTGAGCAAAGAGATCTGCTTTATCAGTAGAAGAAATAGCTACAGAGCCATCAGAGTAGAAAAGAGGAGGGAAGGATGATGAGGTAAAGTTGTTAGAAAGGTTTTTGGCAAGGTGCCAGAAGGAGCGAGAAGAATTTGAGTTGGAGAGTTGGAGAACATTAGAAGTTATGAAGTTATTTTTAGAAGAGCGAAGAACAGACTTAGCACAATTCCGGGCAGAAATATAAAAAAAAGATGTGATTCAGTGGTGGGTTGGCTCCAATACCTTTTATAGGCCCTCTCCTTGTTGCAGACAGCATTAGAACAAGCGTGATTAAACCAAGGCTTTCTTGTATTAGTCAGGATATGGGAAAGGAACGTATGCTTCCATGCCCGAGAGAATAACCTCCGTAATGCGCAATGCACACTCAGCTGGCTCCCGGCCATGGAAGCACTAATCATTCCGAGGAAAATCAAAGAAGTACTGCCTGAGGGTCTTCCAATCTGCAGCTCCAAAGTGCCACAGGCGGCGTTTCTTTGGAGGGTCCACAGGCCGTACCGGAGCGATAGGACAGGTTAAGGTAATAAGGTTATGATCAGAGGAGCTCAACGGAGAGAAAAGATTAACAGTGTAAGCAGAAGGATTAGTTGTTAGGAAAAGGTCAAGTATGTTGGAACTCTCTCCAAGGCGTTATATGGAGCTGAAACATGGAATATTGGTGTAGCAGTGAGGAAGAGTTTGAGTGTAATGAAGATGAGGTGTCTGAGGAGTATGTGTGGAGTGACAGGTATGGATCGAGTGAGAAATTAACTGCGAAGGAGAACTGGAGTTGTGCGGGAGATGGCTGATCGAGTTGAGCAGAGGGTGTTGCAATGGTTTGGGCATATGGAGAGAATGGATAATGAGTGATTGGTGAAAAAGAGAACTAGAACTGATGTAAGAGGTGTAAGGTTGAGAGGAAGACCACAAATAGGTTGGATGGACAGTGTGAAGAGAGCGTTGGATGCGAGAGCGATGTTTTTTGAGGAAGGAAGAGTAGGTGTGAGTGATGGAAATGATTGGAGAGAAATTGTGAATGATTAAATGATGACACAGCCCTGAGAGGATATTCTCCCTCATTTGGTCTGATCAGCTGAACAGGTCAGGTGCGGGTAAGGGGATGAGTCAATTATGATGTGGCAGGAGTAAACCAGCTTTGTTGTCGGGCCCTGCTGCGGATGTCACTGATTGCGCTGCACAGTTGACCCTCGAGCGGTGTTGTGCGGTGAGGATCTGTTCCTTCTCCCCTTGGGGCTAAGATGCGAATGAATGTGTTTGAATGGATGAGTAAATTGTGAGTGTGTTGTCCTCTCTCGGCTACCTCCCTTCCCTTGGGGGCAGCAGCCGAGGTATTTAAATAGATAGATAGTGTATATAATACTAATACTCAAATTATGTCTCATTAATTTTATTCCTGCTACTTTATATAATAAATATAAACCTTGACATTACTACGATAGTGTTTATATTTGTTAGTTTCTTTATTTCAATTTTACACTCTATGCCTCTCATTCTCCTTGTCTACCCATAAAATTGATTGTGCTTATTGTCATCCAAGGTGAATAAACAGCAACTTTTTGCAACAGCAGTTTTATGGTATTGTGCAATGTCTTTCCCAGTTTCGTTTTCCCTTTATTTT
>JAGKTI010034822.1:0-11381 GCA_018397915.1 Birgus latro | reverse complement strand
CCATTCAACTGCACGTAATCATGTTGCTCAGAACTGTAACAATGATGTGAATATTGGAGAAGAGATAAGTTTAACATCGTTTTCATTATCCCCTTGAAGTAAGTGACGTTTTTAATTTATTTTTTATTTATTTTTTTTACCTCCAGATGATACTATTTTTTATCAGGTTAGATGCGGTTCTACTCAACTCCATCATTACTAAAACTGAATCATATCGTCGAGTAAAATAGTCTGGTAGTAACGTGAGGAACCCCTTCAATATGGTGACGTATATACTATATTTTCTTGTTATCCCCAGACGACACTAGGCGAGAAAACACATGGAAAACACACTAAGAATGCGGGATGACAAAATGTATATGATGAACTGACAGGAATGAAGTAACCAAATTATTAAAGAAAAAAGTACGCAAATTACTAAAGGAAAATAAAAGAAATAGATGAAATGCCAAATGAATGAGTCAAAACCAAGGTGGAATATTATTCCAGGTAGGTACGAAGCACATGAATGAGGGATGTGAGATGAAGACAAGACAGCCTGATGGCTGACAGCAGGGCGACACATAGACTATTCTTTTGTGGCCACCCCTTCCGGAATTGAAGCATCTGACTATAGACAGATAGACAGAGAGACTGGTAGACAGTCAGATAGAGAGACAGATAGAAAGATGATTGGTATGGGGAAGATATACAAAATAAAGGAATGAAGGATGTAATGGGAAAGTGCGGGATAGAGAGAGTACACCATATTTCAGAAGCCACTTTAAACTGTGAAGGGAAGGAAAAGGGAACTTGGAAGTAAACGAGGAATCTTGAAAAAACAGACAAAATATTTCGAAAGGAGAGGAAAAAGCCCATTTGGATATACTGTAGTTTGAAAAACAGTAGGGAAAAACAATCTGTGAGTTGCATAAAAAAAAAAAGGGGGTGAGGGTAAATTTCGGTAAGGTGGTGGAACTTTCACAGAGCAGGCCATATCACTACAAAGAATAGAAATTCCTATCAAACACACTGGCGGCTGCCATTGTAACACAGGGAATGTAGGAGGCGAGTGGAAGAGTGAGAATATATTCTAATACGACGGAAGCAGGAGATGGAGTAATCTGAGTGCTTCATGACACAAATTAAGCAAAACAAATCATGATACAGAGGACAAGAGGGACTGTGAGCGTAATGCATATTAAGGACTGACAGCATTCTCAAGGGATATGGTTTCCACACAACTACAGCAAAATGAATAATTCAGTGTAAATTACCGTGATGATAAATGAATATATATGAGAGCAAAGGATTCACTAATATGTATGTTAATGTGGTTCAACGACTGACCCCATAAATTCCTTTATAGGGAAGAAGGA
This sequence comes from Birgus latro, assembly GCA_018397915.1. NCBI lineage: Eukaryota > Metazoa > Arthropoda > Malacostraca > Decapoda > Coenobitidae > Birgus > Birgus latro. Next base: position 10,023 of record JAGKTI010034822.1, on the reverse strand, counting down.
AGGTGTCCTGGAGTATTTGTCCAAGCAACAGTTTTGCTAAGTTTAAAGAGAACTGGTCAAGGAATAAAGGAATGGCATCAAGTTGATAGGGTCTGATGGAAAGAAAGAAGAAAAACAGGACGAAAGAAACTAGTAGAATACAGTAGGTTTCCACACTATGGTGTGGAATCATAAATACCGAAATACCTGGTGTTGCATGAAAACCACTTCATATTTGTGAGGCTGGATGGCAGTTTTAGTGAGCACTGATATTTTAATACGGTATATGTGTGTGTGTGTGTTTGTGTGTGTGTGTGTGTGTGTGTGTGTGTGTGTACGATAATGATTGTGCTGCACTTCTGCACTTGCATATACCCCAGAAGGCCTACAACAAAGTTTCACCATCGTTTGCAACGTTCACCATCCAATAGGGCTCCGACTAAATGTCAATTAAACAGAAATAACATCTCAGAGAAACAATCTAGGAAAGGCTTTTGCATTTCAGATAATGGCGAAAATGTAAAACAGGTGGAGAAACTGTTGCAAAAGTTCTTGCACGAATCAGCCACCTCTCAACCTCCTCTGGACGTCTCATATCCAGAGTCTTTGAAAACACCAACTTGAGAATCGGGACGAAGGTATCAGTATAAGGTGTATCCCTCTCCATCCTCTTATTAGGTGCTGAATCTTGGACTACTTACCAGCGTCACATCCAAAAACTTGAGTGGTTTTACACCCAGTGCTTACTGTGCTTTCTAGGCCTCAATGGGAGGATGAAATCCCACGCACACAAATTCTCCAGCGGCCGAAGTCAACCAGCATAGAAAACATACTAGCTAAAAAAGAGCTAAAATGGGAAGGACACGTGTTCTACATGCCTAACACCGCCTTCCTCGCCAGATTCTGTATGGTCAACTCCCTGCAGCACGTCGCAACCTAGGGGGACCGAAGAAGAGAGAAAAAGATCACATAAGGACGACTCTGAAGAAATGCAACATCATACCAAGAGCTGGGAACATGACCAGAGAAGATCGTATACAACGGAGGCACAGCCAAAACAGATTTCCCCCACCAAACCCGGATGTAACATGCCGACTGTGCGGCAAAGTTTGTGGATCCAGGATTGATTTGCAGAGTCACACACGTTGGCATCAAAGACAGTGAGAAACAAACATTCTAGTGGGTATAGTAGCCGGTGTCTTCTGTGTGTGTGTGTGTGTGTGTGTGTGTGTGTGTGTGTGTGTGTGTGTAAAAGTTATCTTGCTGTTCACAGCTCTCTTGTAGGGAAATACCTTCCTCAGGCTAGATCCCACTGACTAGGACTTCCAGCACTCAGAGGTAATACATCCACACAGCCCACACAGAAGAACTCTTACATTTGGTCTTTCTTCCAGCTCCTTTGAGACATGCATTTTTTTGTTTTACATTTTCAGTAAGATGACGTTATTTGGATTTCAGTCAGGCTACCACGGGACGATTATATTCGGTTCTGGAAGATTATCATGATAGGGTAGTGCCGGGGCTAATATTGTATAGGTTTGGGCAGGCAAAAATATATATAAAGTACTTCATTGCAGTGAAGAGGATAAATAAAAAACATAAACAACAGATGAATAAAACTGTGAGTTTAAACGGAATAGTAATTTTGTTTTTCCTTTTGTTAGCCGTGGAGCATTCGTCGGTAGTAATAGCTGGCTGCAGAATAGAGTGACGAATGGGGTGTCGACGGCGAGGGTTAGAGGATTTATTATGAGGGTGAGGCTGTTGTGCTGGGGAGCCAAAACACGGAACACAGGAAAGAGGAGGGGAAGTGAGATGTGATTAGTGATGTGGAGCAGTTTATTAAACGCTGCAATGTAAATAAAGGGTTAGAAAGGAAAAAGAGAACAATTGATTTTAAAAAGAAAAGAAAAAGAAATTGAAAATATAACGCTCAGACACTCAAATGTCATATGTTGAGAACAACTGCTTATGTAAGAAACTTAGATACTTTCAGCCTAATACTGTGCTATCTCTTTCCTGCCGTCCTTTGAAACGGAAGATATTCTATATATCTATCACTCAATGCCTTTCTTGCCCCATGAGGAGCGAAGGAGTCGGGGGCTAGGCTACTCAGTTTCGGCATTAAAGTTGAACATGACGATACTCAGCACCTACAACACCATAAAACATCACAACCACCTACACACGTCATATTATCACAACCACCAACTACAAGCAAAAAAATAAAACTCTACAACCATGCAACACCAGAAAACCTATAACATCAGAAAACCTATAACATCAGAAAACATTACAACCACAAACAACGGTTGCACCCACCTACAGCACCCTATACTGCCACATTTACCTACATCACAGCTACTTATAACTCCCGAAAAAATGAAGGCAATCAATATCACAAACACCAACAACACTGCAGCCACCTACAACATGACAATTACAATTTCCACACATCATCATAAGCACCCACATCACAAGCACCTAAAACATCACATCCACCTATAGCACCACCACAAAACACCATATTAAACACTGACCGTCTGGCCCCTGTGGTAGAGAGGGACGTCTTCAAGTGGTGCCACTCATATAGCTGGGTGTTTCCCCTGCCCGGTTATACAAACGTCTCAGAACTCCTTCAATACTCCCCAAAAGGAGGGTGACAGACTGAAGTAGGATGGAACTTTCAGACTGCACTCCACAGGGTTCACAACCAGATGAGCCAGAGGCCAACAACAATCTGCTTCTCCCTGAAGCTCGGCGATACAAAACAAAGTATTCATCACTTTGCAAAACACGTATTTCAGCCTGCACTGCAACATGAAGATAACCGGAATCTTTTGTACGTGAAAGTAAAGCAACAAGATCAGTAAAGTTTAGCATAACTTATTGTTTTGAGGCAGATGGCGTCTTAGTTATTTTAATTTCGTTACCACTATAGAAAGTGTTATTCACTGGGGACACTTTTCATAGTGAAGGAATTGAACCCTTTCAACCCGAGAACACACACTGTAGTTTATTACGGATAACGCCAGACGATTTTATTCAGCTACGAGTATGCAAAGACCCATCGGGATGACGAGAATAAACAAGATTAGTAGTAATTATTGCAAACCGAAGCTCATCTGGACGTGAGCCCGGTTGACTACAAACTTAAGTTGCTCGTCTCCTGCAGTTCACCATTCTCCTTTCTGGAGATTGTGAGGGAGCTGAGGGATGGTTGCATGACCAGGCAGTGAAGCCGTCAAAATACTGCATATCGGTGCCATCATACAAAGACGTCCCTCTCCACCATCATAATCATAGTTGAGGGCCTAAATAACTGCCATTAAATTGGGCCACTGTGATTTTACTGGATCGGTGCACATTTAAAATCAACTGACTATACTGTAGTGAAATCTGAACACTTCACCATAACAATGTGACTGCCAAGGCCGTCAGTCACTGCCGCACCTCCACCTTCATCCACAGTTGAGTCTACTATACTCTGTCCACTCTAACTTGGCCTGAAATTGCCATGTCTCCACCTCGAAAGTCGAAATAACGCAATATATGAACCCTAGAATATACTGAGTTTGTCAGCTCGCCATTTTGAATGCTGAAATTTAACATGACATTATCACTAGAATATGATGCTTGTAACGCAAAGCAAACAAGAAGCAATGCAAGGGATGTAAAGTCTTATTCTGGCACAGAGCTGTAACAAGAAATTAACGCTACTGTACAATATTGTGCAAGTAACGAGCAGTTCTATGGCAAGTAAATGCAGCCGTATAATTACTACTCGAAGAGATCTGTAGCCTACTCCACTCAGCCGCACTGCAACATTTTAACTTCAAAGTGTCCGCGCCACTACAACAGGTCTCCCTACAACTGAACACCGATTAAAGGTTTTTACGTAACTCTTAAGGAAATTTGTAGCTTACCACAGTTCCATCTTTCAGCTGAAATATATCTGTATCACAACGACATATCTCCCCATACCTAAATATATATGCACCTGCCTATCATCCAAGAATTTACTGACCTATCAGGAGGGTCGAGGTCTGTGACTAGGCTACATAGCCCAGGTATTAGAGGCAAGAAAGACCAGTCGCAGTCTCTGAGAGGCATTATGTGAGAAGTAAACTTCAAACATCTTTGGATATAAAACTTTTAGAGGCCACAGTCGGTTGGAACACATTAACCGATTGGACAATCAGATGTCAAATTCGTTTTATGATTACCATCGAACTTACTACTGTATATGGTTTCCTGGGCTACAGACAACCATGTGACTTGTCGCTCACTCTAGAGTCACATGAAGGTAGCATTATATATGGTGGGTGGATAATGGGTGCCCCTAAGTACCACCTCAACTTTCTATCCACAGTTTAAGCCTTAGCTGGATTATATGAACTTTTAATCACATTTCGGCTAACGTCAAACGAATTTATTCAGTCCTGGGAAAACCATTGCGACAACAATAATATATCTGTTTATCTATCTACCATCCAATTTTTTGTCCCAACATGAGCGGAGAGGCGCTGGGCTAGACTACTCACTCCCGATATTTAAGGCGGGGATGACCACTCGCACCATCCCTCGAGCGACATTAGATGAGCCATAAACCACAACCATCTCTCTCATGTAAACCCTTAAGTGCCCTATCCGGCTGGAGCCTTTTAATTCCCTAGACAACAGGCGCCATTTGGTCAAATGATTACCATCCAAAGCAGTACACTGTTTCTTGGATTATGGGGAACACTTGGGCTTAATACACAGTACCGAGTCACCTATAGGCAGCAATGCACTGAGTGAGTGGATGGTGGGTAACCCCACCTTTCACCAATAATAATATAACTCTATAACTGTCCAACAGACTGTCACTTAGTGACCTTGACTCTATTGGGAAGATTTGGATTTTTTGTGTGTGTTTTTTTCTGTCAGCAATGGTCCATGCCAAAACATATAATCTGGGCCCTTCAGATTCTTTGCGCAGTCTCCGATTCTCCTGGAATTGTTGTGAGACTCTGAGTCGAAAATAATAATAAGCGGTGCCAAGGCTCAGCAAATCCGTCCCTGGAAGTAATTTTTATAAACACAACGGGATATCTAGTAAAAAATGTCACATATCAAATCTGGGATAAATTGGGTGAAAATTAACGATTTTATGCCCACTTGAAAAATTAGGCCCGACTCACCTGACACTGACCCCCTTACAGGAAACTGGGGGGTGACCCCCCTGATGTAATAATGCATGTCATAGGATGCAGATTTGAAAGATGCAGCTTTAGATTTTGGTTTCATGTCGATATAACGAATTTGAAAGGAGTTATGGGGAGAAAAACTTTTTATTTTTATTTTTATTTTTTGGGCCTACAGCCTAGGCCTTGTCCCAGTTTGGCCCAAATTTTGATAAGGTGATCAGAGGGTCATAGCCCATCATTCTTGTGATTTTATTCAAAATCGCACTAGTAGAGTTAGCGTAAAGTTGTTAATAGACAGACAGACGGACAGATAAACAGACAAACTTTCAAACCGAGTGAAAACAATACCCGTCCCCGAGCCGCTCCGGGGCTGGGACGGATGATAATACCAGCAAAAGCAATAGTCTCCACCTACGTTGTAGTTTGAGACTAATAATAATAATAGTGTAGTAGTAGTAGTAGTAGTAGTAGTACATGTAGTAGTAGTAGTAGTAAATAAAATAAACAGATAAGTGAAATACATGTACTGTAACAAAGACCATTTACCTGATCACTAAGAGATTTGTGTTATATTCCAGATAACGCCAGGCGACTGTATTCAGATCAGAGGAAACCAACGCAACCGCACATACTATTTTTTTCAGCAGTCATGTTCCCCCATTCTTTCCTTCCACCATTATTACGTCATCAGTGCCATCAGTATCCCTTTTTTTTCGATATTAGTACTCAATGTATCCTGTTCTTTCTTTCCATGCTAAATATATTTTATTATAATTATTATTTTTCTCTCTCGTCATCAGAACTGTTGATTTCCTCCTCCGTTTCCCCCTGTCTCCAGCCCCACTTATATTTATCTGACTTGTAACATATGCACCCTCACCCTCTCCCTCTCTACTTGTTTTCTTTCTCTTACCCTCTATTATTCTTCTTCCAATGTGGCTTCTGTCGTCTCTTTATTGCGGTTTTACGCTACCTCTCGTCTAGTTCTGCTCAAAAGTACGCTTATTATGTAATCCATTCTACTTCTCACTTTCCTCTGCTGCTTAATATTCCTAAACTGAGAGAGGCTCGGTATGTCTGGCTACAGATATTCTCTGCTATGAAGCGTCAAGGAGGTTAGTGATGGATGCCAAGAGTGAGGAATACCCAGTGGAACAACAGGGGAACTAAGCCCACCGGTATTGGTTTACGTTTATGCACAAACCCAGGGTGAATAACCGCTTATTCTAATTTGCCTCAAATTTCCTATCTATAATATAAAGGTACAGCATGTTTCCAAAGTCATTTAATATTTGTTATTTATTATTAATCAATTCATGTGTTTAATTATGCCTTGGTGACACTCATTTTCGTATCAGTAAGTACTAGCTTAGTTACATAGCGGTAAGCAACGATTTTAAAAGCATCAAATGTTACGGTCTTGATCAAAAGGTCACCTACTATCCACTGCGTCCTCTTCACATTGGGGACATAATCTTTTACTTTCCTTCTGGACGCATCATATCACAAAGAATCATGTATGAACAAAGAAACATGCCAAACCTCTATTAGCTTAGAAATATTAGCTAGCAGAGGAAACAGAAGCAGAACTGTAGGAACATTAAGATAATTTTTCCCCTGACTCTTATAAGAAAAAAATAATAGGAGGTATTTCCACCACTGCCTGTTTTTTTACATCTGACAGAACTGGGCCACTCCAACAACTTCAAAACCAAGTCGTGGTTGCTTGATTTTTGATGAGCTTTAGTCATGAAGAAAGAATGATTCTCGATGTTTAATAATCGAAATTATCCTACAGTCTGACTACATCTTTGCGTCAGATAAGCTGAAAAAGGTCTGTGAATCTCTCTCAGGTGAAAACAATCAGCTATAGAAGCATCAACGGCACCAACTATAGAAACATCAACGGCACCAACTATAGAAACATCAACGGCACCAACTATAGAAACATCAACGGCACCAACTATAGAAACATCAACAGCACCAACTATAGAAACATCAACGGCACCAACTATAGAAACATCAACGGCACCAATTAACGCTCCATCCTTCTATTCATCAACCAATCATTTTGATGCACCATGCGGATGCACTGTTATATCTGGATGGCTCCACTACCCGGACATACAAACGTCCCTCGGCACTGACGAGAAGCCTACACGAAATGGCCCTGTGCACACTCGGTAGAGGAGGTGCGACATCCACCCGGGAGTCAAACTTCTTCATATTTCTCTACACCTTGCAGTGGGAAGAGTCCTGGTCCGAGCCTGGTGAAGCGCTGTCTACCATAAACGGGCGCCGGATCCCTACACGATGTTATGTACTATATTGTATGGCATCACATAAGTAGCTGCATCCCTGTGGTCAACTGCTTTGTTCGGGTAGACAAACCGGAGTTAAGTGCCAAAACAAACGTCTCTCATCTCCCTTTCATCCACCGACAGGAGGATGGTGGGCTGCAGGAAAAGGGCATTTTCAGCCTGCACCCCACTGGGTTTACATTCAGACGAACCTGAGCTCACATCTACTTCAAATACTACTGCCATCCTATCATTCCTTCTTTATCCGCTGCTCATCCACTTTGCTACACCACTCCTCACTCTCTACTAACACCTCTTCATCTCTCACTCGATACAATCACATCCTCTTGTATGACATACAGTCACAACCTTTCATCCAGTTCAGTGATATCCTTTCATACCCGATAAACGCACATATGCTTTTACCCGATACAGTCATATCTCCTTTTACCTAATTCAGTCACCTTTCATCTCACCCTGTACAGTCACACATCTTATCCTTGACAATCACATTTCATATTACAGATACAGTCACATATCTTACCCACATCTCTAACCTATTGAAATCACATCTCTTACCACGGAATGGCCCTGCACGGGCGGTTGTTTGCTTACGGTTGGTGGGTCTGCTCGGCCAGACAGACCGAGGTTGCTCAGCATCAATAACACAGTGCAGTTATTTTCTCCTCTTACCCAGTACAATCACATTTACTTTTATCCAAGACTGCCACAACTCCTCTAACCCAATACAGTAGCATCTTTAACCCGATGAAATAACATGTCTTTCCGGATAGTCATAATTCCTTTTACAATTATCTGTTATGAGTAAATATTGCGGTGCACACACAACCTTATATCAGTCACTAAGAGGGTAGGGGAAAGTTCACAGGAAAACTAACTTACTTTACACTGTAACATACACACAAAAACAAACCACGGTTCGTTTGCAATCGGGGATCCAAATAGGTTCACAATACAAACATAAAAATAAGTATTTCTCTTGCCTAACCAAATTACAGTAAGTGGAGGCTACGTACTCACATCTTGAGGAACTAGGAGAACTCGTTGGTGATATAATCCGTACCAGTATTATATGGCGAGGTAAACCAAAAAGGGAAATGATGCTCAGTCTGTGTGTTTTGTAATCAAAACTGAAAGACTGTGACTGAATGTGTCTAGTGGGAAATGTGTCCCTAATGTGCCTATTAGTAAACTGTGTCTCTCTCGCACTTCCTCACTCTTATGCAGCAGTTTACTCAGCCTCCTTAGACTTAACAAGCCAATGTCCTGTCTTAAGTATAATCTACAGCCTGTTTTACACACAGGAGGTTTCTGCTACCAATTACAAGTTAACACAGCCTAACTCTTAGCCAATTAGGAGCTGTTAAGAAGGCAGAGCTGGTCAGTCATTGGAGAACACTCTCATTAACTCTTCCTAAAGAATAAGTCACACGCACTTTGTCAACGACAAGGTCGCTCCTGCATAGAAAACGGAAAATTAGTGGTATTCTGCCCAGAAACAGAAAATACGCAAAATGATTTAGTGGTCTTATCTGCTGTCACGCATCCGTGTAAATAGCGGAAAAACAGTGAGGTCATAATTTCTCTAACTCGGGTGTCAATGACGCTCCGAAAGTGATATAGCGATCTCGGCCATTCGTCTTATCTCCCTCCTTTATCTGTTCACCTCTTCCACTTTCATCCATTTCCTCTCTGCTCCATCTCCTACTCCACTGGGTAACCACGCCAGTGGCGCATCTCTTACCTGATACAGTCCCATTTCCTCTTATCCAATACAATAACATTTCTTCAGGGTCAACGGCCCCTTTCTCTGGACCTTGTATTTTTTGTCGAAGGCAATGACATCCTTCCTTACCCAGTCCATCTCTTTACCGATACAAAAACACCTTTTAGCCGATACAATCACAATGACTCCACTCATCATCCTCCACCCGATACAATCCTTTATGCGACATGCAAAATTGGGAAGGCGTGAAATTCCCTGTCACCTACCACAGGGGCCCGAGGGGGGCTAGGAGGGCATCAGCTGTGTCCAAAGGAGAAGGTTATGATATAGGATCATGTTACTGGCTGTGGAAGGGGAGACTGACAAATGGAGTGCTGTATGTATGTGTATGAGGTTATACTATTATGATGTCTTATATTTCACTTGTGCTATCACCAGGCCATTCTACTTGGCTTAGGGAAGGCATCAGTTATGGGGCCCAAGGACAACGGTTCACTATGGAATAATTGTACTGCCTGTCGGTGAAGGGCCACGGATGCTGTCTGTGTGCTGGATTGTAAGCTTACCTTTTAAGGGGAGAAAATATTTCCTCCTCATATATGGAAAACAAATGCATATTAATGCACTGAATAAACTTCAAGTCATACAAAATGACATGGATAATTTGTCAATAAACTGTCAATTCACTGGAATGCCAGCAAAAATTGTAACTTTGGAAGCTTAGCGGAAATATTTTTATGTATATCGTTACTAAGTTGAACCAAATCCCTCTTTGTCTACACAGATCTCAAGTATTTTCGAAGTACTG
>JAGKTI010034821.1:0-10606 GCA_018397915.1 Birgus latro | reverse complement strand
GCCACCAGCGCCACCTGCAGCAGGCCCATCACAGGTGTCTTCCTTGCCACCAGCGCCACCTGCAGCAGGCCCATCACAGGTGTCTTCCTTGCCACCAGCACCACCTGCAGCAGGCCCATCACAGGTGTCTTCCTTGCCACCAGCACCGCCTGCAGAAGGCCCATCACAGGTGTCTTCCTTGCCACCAGCACTGCCTGCAGCAGGCCCATCACAGGTGTCTTCCTTGCCACCAGCACCGCCTGCAGCAGGCCCATCACAGGTGTCTTCCTTGCCACCAGCACCGCCTGCAGAAGGCCCATCACGGATGCCAGCACCGCCACAACCTCCAGTTTCTGGTTTGTCAGGAGAACCCATGCCTGGGCCTGCAGTTCCCCCTCCCGCACGACAGGACCAAGGAGCACGAGGGTATCCAAGCAAGCGTCGCTGGGTGATGGATGACAACATCAGATTGGATCACAGTCTGGGCCACCACCGGGCGAGGATCCCCAGTGGGAAGAGGCTCAGGTGTACCTTGTGCTTCAGGTTGGGGGTGAGGAAGGACACAAGAAACATATGTCCTGTATGTGATGGGTGAATATTTCGAGCGGCACCACGCTGACCGATACCTTCACCAGTGGAGGACACACACACACACACACACACACACACACACACACACACACACACACACACACAGTACAAAACTCCTTACCTCCAGACCCATACCCATGTGGTCCTGCAGGAAGAGCATCGCCACTGGAGAAGTGATTTTCTTTTTTTTTTTAATTTATCTATTTACCTATCTTTATGTCGGTATATTTACACACACATATATATTGTCTTTACATCAGCGCAAATGACAGGGAAATGAGTACAGCTTCAGTTTCAGTTGCTAGCAACAGGTGTAGTGTTCATGTGTGGTTTCTGAGAGGACTAAAAGAAAAAAAACATAAGTAATTTCATAATAGTTGTTGTAATAAAACAAAAAAAAAGCATACCTAGCAAGCATAATTATGTTTGTGCGCTATGGGGAAATAACGTGAGTGAAGCTGCCGGCGGTTCAGCGCGCGGGTGGGTACACCTTAGGTTTTTTTCATTTTTCTCGAAAACTATGAGGCGTAGGAAAACCGTTGTAATCTCAAATGAAAGCCAATGAAATTCTGCATACGACGATGAAAAAATACATAATACTGCCAAGAAAAGTATTTTGCTAGAGCTCCCCGAATTACTCGAAAACCACACCTCGTATAAAAATGCCAACTATCTCATTCGAAAGCTAACAAAATTCTCTTTCCAATGATGTATAACATGTAGAGATAGATTAGCAGACATTCGAGTTATGATGTTGGGAAGTGAGATGAATGTTCCCAAATGTTTATTCACACCGTCCTGATGTACGTATAGTGTTTTGTGTATGTGTGTGTGTGTGTTTTGCTTATCGTGTAGAACAAACATCGACGAATAGTAATATATTGGTTTTGTGGCAAAATAAATATGTTCGGGTGGTGAAAATAAGCCGAGAATATACTTTTTTGGAGCGCGCGGGGGGCGGCTGGGGACAGTGGGGAGAAGGCAGTGTGTCCTGGAACAGAAATCTTATTAAAACTTACCGCGCGGAAAGGGTTAATTCCTTGGCGTACAAACTGAAATTAAATTATATAATTTAACAGTCACTTGAATAACACATTATAGAGAGAAAAAAAGGAATAAGAATGAATGCATAACACATCAGCAGGCTAGCTGGCAACTCTCACTCTTAACGGAAAAATGCGAGAATTGTTGAGATTTTTCCAGCACTACCTAACTAGCAATCCAACTTCTTAACAGTAATATAGTGTTCATTAAACCCTCAAATAAGAAAAGTCCTTCCCAAGTGCCATTAAATCACTTGAATGGAAAAATTAGCGGTTCAATGTTCCCCTTTATAAATGTGACTATAGTCAAGATGTACGGAGGCTCCCATGTAGAAAACTCATTGACACCACCTTTGTTTGGACAAAAATAATATGATGCCACGTCATTTATGGGTGCTGCGGAAAGGATCTAAGTTGTATATATTTTCCTCTTATTCTTGAGCTAAGTTAGGTGAATTAAGCTGAAAAGACAGACAATCTCCGTCAAGAAAAAATGTAATATTTGTCCCTAATAAAAATGAAAATAATGCCGTTAGATAACTTTAAAAAACCTGATAAAGATAGTGGCAACACTGAATTAAAAGAATAACCTATAAGGAGTTGTTAGGACTCGATGTAACAATAGATAAGTAATTATAATGACACTGGGAAAATCACGCTGTCGTGATCACTAAAGAATTGAAGAAAACCCACATTAGCAGAAGGAATGCGTATTTACTGACAGGCTTTGTTCAAGTAAATGTGGCGACTTATCGCAAGAATAGCCACTGCATAAAATAAGAGGTGAAAGTTCGTTTTCTATGATACTAAACACTTCCACTTTTCAAGAAAACGTAGGTCTTTTTCATGGTAAACTGCTAGAGATTGTCAACCAAGCCAGACAAAAGCTCAGTGCAACTGATATTTTATTTCGCTAAGGAAAGATCATCAGCATGGGTTCTGGTCTGGATAAACATACGCTTTCCTTTAAGCAGTAGAAGCCTCTTACCAAATCAGTTCCTCTTCTTCCTGATAGTCTGTTATATTGTGGTCATTTTGGAGGTGGTAAATGAGTGTTTCACGTTAAATATCTTTACCGATTGCCTTAAGCCATATTCCTTCCGCTGTGTCAATTTTTTTTTTTCTCGACTGTAATGGCAAATACCTCCATCATGCGACCCGGACGCCTTTTACTACCTTATTGTAACTTTACAATTTAATCTAACTTCACCTCACCATTCCTAGCAATAAATCCTAACATATCCTAGCAATTTAAATTAATCTAGCCCAACTTAACCTAACGTACAGTAGCCTTACGTAATCAAATTTCGAGTTAGTTTTAGCAATTACACCATTCCAAACGTCGGTTAGGCATTAGGAACATGATAACAAAGGGGGGGGGGTCAGCAGAATACACTGTCTTGTTTACCACCATGAATTAGGATCACTGATCTGTGCATTTCGCTGTACTAGTGGCTGGATATTTTTCTATAGGTGTGAAAATGAAAAGGTGGTAGGTGGTGGGGACCATCATCCACTCGCTTGATGTAGTTTTTTTTTTTCCTGCAAGGAAGAAGGAACCAAGGCCATGGGCCCACATACTGTTCCCTCCAAGAAAAAGCAAAAACAATACAAAAGAGAGCCAAATTCAAGATCCATTCATTTCGAAATGCCTGGACACACTGCGTTTGAAAGACTGGAGATCATAGGAAGTAGGGAATACAGACACAGGAAGACAGTTCCAGAGTTGACCAGTTGCATAAATGAAGGACTGGGAGTAACGGTTAACTCTTGCATTAGAAAGCTGGACAGAAAAGGAATGAGAGTTTGTTGCTAGACGGGTACTACGTGCCCGTCGTAGAGGTGGAGGGATGCAAGCAGACAGTTCAGAGGAACAGTGACCGTTGAAGTAGCGATAGGAGAGATAAAGATGCAAGAGTGCGGCGAAGATACAAAGGTCGAAGGGAATCAGTAAGAGGAGGAGAGTTAATGAGACAAAAATCCTTTGACTCCACCCTATTGAGAAGAACTGCAAGTGGAGAGCCTCCCCACACATGAGAGTTGCACTCCATACACGGGCGAATATAACCCGTGTACAAGGTCAACATCTGTGCAGGGGTAAAGAAAGCTCGGAGTCGGCCCAGCACACCTAATCTCTTGGAAGCAGATTTCACAAGAGATGTAATATGTTCTTTCCAAAACAAATCCCGAGAGAATGAAACCCCAAGCATGTTCAAGGATGATGCAGGACTGAGCTGGACATTATTAAACATTAATGGGTAATCCTGAGGAAGATTTTGTCGGGTTGATAAATGTAAGAACTGAGTTTTTGATGCATTAACAAAATAACAAGGTTATTTTTACCCCAGTCAGAGATACGAGCCAAGTCAGACATTAGGTGTGCCATAGCCTCATCCCTTGTTTGTTGAAGTAACTGCTGAGATGGATGTTGTGAAAACCGAATGGAAAGGTGAAGGGTGGAATCATCAGCATATGAGTGGACAGATTTACATGTACAGCTTAGAAGGTCATTGATGAATAAAAGGAAGAGAGTTGGTGATAGGACAGAGCCCTGAGGAAAAAGCACTGTTGACAGGTCTAGGAGAAGAACGATGGGCCGTCTACAACAGCGGCTATAAAACGACCAGAAAGGAAGCTAGAGATAAAGGCACAGATAGAAGGATAGAAACCGTAGGAGGGCAGTTTGGAAATTAAAGATATATGCCAGACTCGATCGAAAGCCTTTGAGATATCAAGTGCAATGGCAAAGCTTTCGCCAAAGCCCCGAAAGGAGGATGACCAGGAGCCTGAAAGGTAGGTGAGAAGATCGCCAGTGGGGCGTCCCTGACGGAACCCATACTGACGATCAGAAAGAAGGTTGTGACAGGAAAGATGCTTTAAGATTTTTCTGTTAAGAACTGATTCAAAAACTTTTGATACACAGGATGTTAAAGCAATTGGACGATAGTCAGAGGGTTGGGAATGGTCACCCTTCTTTGGGACTGGCTGAATGATAGCAAACTTCCAGCAAAAAGGAAAGGTACAAGTTGATAGACAAAGGCGAAAGAGTTTACCTAGGCAGGGTGTAAGCACAGAAGCACAGTTTTTGAGGACAACAGGAGGGACTCCATCAGGCCCATATGCCTTGTTAGTATTGAGGCCAGTGATGGCAGAAAATACATCAGCTGAAGACATTTTAATGTCAGTCATGAGGAAGTCACTATTTTTCTGTGTCTGCCTTCTCTCTCTTCCTCTTTCTCCCATCTCTTTTGCAACTTGTTATTACTATTCTTTCGTTTTCACGTGACTTTACACTGAGTGACAAACCACCTGCAAGCCAGAAAACCATTTACAGTGTTGGGTTGTAACCATATAACCAACCACACGTGTTCCCTACGTGTCAGCAAGTGGTTGGTGGAGGGTTAGTGCCTCTCTGTGTCAAACAACAAAGACAAACGACCAGCCCTTAATGGATAAGGGCGTCTGGCTATAGACAGACAGAAGATAGTTCAAAAAATACGGAAAACAGACTGGAGTAATAGCAGTTGAACTGGTAAGGTTCTTCTGTTTCTTAAAGTAAAACGTACATTTATCCAAGTTTGTTCAGTAATTTAACAAAGCACACTGCACAATGTTCTGATCTTAGTACAGGTTTATGCTTCAGTCCTTGGATATATTCTGGTCTCCAGACGTATCGAGGCCTACTGTATTTGCTAGGTTTCTTTCTTTCTTACTTTTCTTTTCTTCTCTTCCAAGTACTTTTCAGTTTGGTGTCATTTTTTTCTTCATTAATTCTCTTCAAGCTTAGCTAGTTCCATTTTCTAATCAATAACCCTAGACAATTTTTCTGGGGGAGTGGGATAAGGGTTGTAAAGGAATATTGGCAGGTCAAAAGTCAAATCACACACACAGATTTACAGGTCCGTTGTTATTGTGTCCATTAACCCGCCTAGTGTCGGAGCTGCACAGGTACAGCCGTGCCTACGTCTGCGGACAGTGCCGGAGGTGTTCCTGTACTGTCTGTAATTGCAACCGGCATCAACATGTGAATTTTCAAATTTGGCAGGAGATGACTGGCATGGACACGCACGCACTCTTCCCGCATCTGTACCCACTTCTTATATCATCTATATACCCAACAAGAATATACTTGGCTCGAATAGCATAGTTACCGATGAAGAAAACGAAGATTTACTTAAACTCAAATGGTGCTGGTGGTGGCCGATAAAGTCTATGGGCGTTACTCCAAAGTTTTCAGCCACCTGCTCAGGGAGAATCAATCGATCTAAATGGCTTCTGTGAGTACTTTTATTGTTGTTCTCCATGTTTTCTCATCATTTCTAACCTATCTTGCCAAAACAAAAATCGAAAATTGGTCGGCACCATGGCTTCATGAGGGTTCAATGTCTGCTGGCACACGGCGGGTTAATCATCATCATGGCAGTCTGCAAAGAAGCATATTGGTGCATTGTAGATGTGTGGAGACCACAGTGCAGTTCCTTGGGAATGTACGGTCAATTTTGCCAACCTTTTAAGCTCCCATTTGGGGGATTTTAAAATAAAAATATACAAAAAAAAAACAGTTTAATGATTATTTTTTTTTATTTATCGCGAGTGCAAAAATAACTTCATTGGTGTTTAGTTAATCACATATATAGAAATTATTATTTTTGTCAGCTCTAATACCTCTTTTTCCTCTTCTACTGTTCACGATTTTTTACCACTCTAGGTATTTTTGTTCTTGATTTTGTTTTTTTTTAAATCTTAAATCTGTACTCGGCGAATATATATTGAGTATATATTTCCTTAGAAACCCACTTTAAATTGTCAGCAAACTAAAAAAGCACAACTTTCTAAAGACAGAGTGACTTTTTATTTATGTTCCCAAAATAGGAGCGTTGGCAAGTCGCCCTATAAAATTTACCTATGTTCACACAGGAATAATCAGGTGTCAAGAGTACTACTGCATCGCCCTTACAGGCTGGAACAAGCTGATACTCGCTGCAGCTGGACTTCCTCAAGATATATAAGCTCACCGGCCCTGCCTTGAGTACAGTATTACTACATAATACATATTCAGTCATCCTCAGACACAGATCCCAAGAATACTGACAATGGAAACATCACAGTTTTGGATACAAAATGTGGATGCTGTGTACTACAAATGGCTATTGTAACAGCTGAAATGAAACTTAACCAGTTCATCACTTGTCTGACCGGGATTCGATCTCAGGTCCTCGTGCTCCACACATGCGCATATTACTACTGAGCCAAACAGAGGATTAACACTTTGTTTCTGGGCATTGCAGGCATTTACAGACCCCATAACACCCCTCTTTTCTCCTCCTGGGGATTCATTTGGTGAATTTCAAACACACTGTAGCGTAGCATCGGAGGCCACCTGTCACGAATTTTCTACATTGAAAAATCGCGTTAAGTCGTGACATTGGGTTGTTTTGGGGGGAGCAAATTATTATTATATGTACGATAATTTTAAGTTGTCGGGTTTCGCTCTGGGCCGTTATAAGCCTGCGCGCGCAGCTCCCACCCGTGCCGCGTCGAGTTTTCAAACGGGACCCCAGTCTGTCCATAGCTGCGGAACGAATAGGGTCATACGCCTCTAAAGGCTGACTGAATTCTTTATTTCAGACCACAGCTTGTGTCGGCGTGTATTCCCGAGCTCCCACCCACTTGGGTAATCGACTATAGTGCAGTCTCATCAATATTTAGCCGTTTGACTGAGTGAGTGAGTGCATTTCTTTCATTTGATTTGAATTTGAGTCATGTAATGTAAATTTATTTGCTTGTATTCAATAAATTTACAGTTCGTTTTCTTGAGCTTTGTTAAGTGTAACAGTCGTGTTTAATTTTCCCACTTATTTAATATAGTTTTGCTACTCCACGTTAGCACAACTTTTTGTATTAAATCACGACTGGTTCTTAGGCCAGCTTTTGGCAATAATCCTTAAATCCGTTGTGCTAGCTAGGAGTTTGGCTCAGCCAAGATCCTGTTACCTTTATTATTATCATTTTTGATTGTTGGGGGGAGAAACTAACTTTCTTAGAGGCCAACGGTACGATATTACAGCCTAATAGAGCGTCTAGTATCTGCTGCGTACCGTTGAGAAAGTCTATAAATTCTCGACTCTAGAGAATTGGCGAAGTGAGCCAGCATAGAGTGAAATCGTTGCTCGATTTCACAAGTCTATTCCCTCTTAGTAAATGACTTGATAGTCAATCATAGCACACTTAGCTATACATTGTATACACGGATATACAATATCTCATTCTCTCTCGAAATACGTAAATTTCCCCTGACATCTGGCGACCTCACGCCAGGATATACTGATAAATTTCCCCTGACACCACCAATGGGGACGTTGCAGACCACACCAAACAGCTCATCCCGGGGATGTAAGAACAAGGATGCTGCCATCTACCCAACAGCAAACTGCCAGCTAACCAACATCAAACTGCCAATCAAGCCTCGCCTCAAATCCCGCACCGCTGCTAATTAATGTAATAACAGAAATGAAACTGAACAAATTAATCACACTGGTCTGGACAGAGTTCGATCTCAGGCCCTTGCGCTCCACACCGGCGCACGTTACCGCTGAGCCAACTAGAGGATCTCTGCCTTGCCTCTGGGCAATGCAGGCAATTATTGACGCCATAACACTATTCATACAACTTCTCCATCCACTGTGGTAAAGAGGGTGACAGAAAGACACCACTGGGAACTGGTGTCGTCAGTGAAATGTTGCAGCCAGTTGAGTGGGCTAGCCAACATGTTGCGTCCTCTGAAAATTTTTACACAAGCCATAAACTACTGACAGACTTGCCTCAAAAGGATATTCGAGTCTGTGGAAGCACTCATGAAAACAGAACAGGACGCTGTCCTCTCCCAGTGAAGAATGAAGTTGAAAAGGGTGAGCGAGGATTTTTTTACTACAAGTTAGATGGTAGGTTATTGCAGTATGTGTGAAGTGGAATGACAACTCTGCTGTGACTGTTGCTAGTAACTATTATGGTGTGAATCCACTTCAGACAGCAGAAAGGCGTGTGAAGAATGAAAGCAACAAACTGGTCTCCCAGCCGTATCTCATCAGGATATTCAATAAAGGAATGGGAGGCACTGATGTCTTTGGCAGACAGTTGGCATCCTACAGACCAAGACTACGTTCAAGGAAGTGGTGGTGGAACATTTTTTCAAAATACTGAACATGGATGTAGTAGCTGCCTTTAGGTTCCACCTATAAATTGATCCATCTGTAGCTACAGCGCACCTTTACTTCAGGAGAGAAACTGCACGAGGCACGATAAGGATTGAAGAGATGGGGAAGAGACTTCGAAGGCATCGGCACCTCCAGCCAAAGAAGTGAGATACCATGGAGTCAGTCATTTTCTGGTGACATATTCTCAAGCTAGAGGCACTCTGTGTGAGAGAACAGTGATGGTTTGGACAGTGGGATAGTTCGTACAGTGCATTTCCGGTGAAAGGCATGGAACCTAGGGCCGCGAGGTCTTGCATGAAAGTATAGGGGTTTGTTTGCCTATACCACACCGAACCTACAACCTACAAACGCCACAATTTCAGTGCAGGTCATATTTCATGTTTTCTGCAACTCCTATGTTATAATTTATTATGGCTTGGCATTTTGTGGAACGCGGTAACTGAATTCCGTAGAGTTTTGCGAATATTCTTCACATTTGGTTTGTAAGTACAGTAGCTTGTAAGTTGGCCAACAGCATATTGTGGTGGGCGATTAGCATAGTCCAGATGGTACAGCCCAAAGAACAACATCAATAAACATTCTTGATTTAATGTTACTTTCCTATAAGATCTGCTTCTCCCTCCTATGAAAATACCACAACAGTTTTTCTCTGCTGCATGGTGGTCCTTCTCACATTTCCTGTTGGCTTTGGCTAGAGGTTATGGTCGGGAGAGGGAGGGTAGCCTTCCTGTTGTCTTACCTTTGTCTTAGCTGATATAATAGTTTTTGTTAGTTATAACCTTCGCAATACCAAACAGCCACGGTATGATCAACAGGTCTGTTGCTGTTTGCTTTCGTCTGAACTCCTTTGTACTATACCCTACATATAACAGTGGGAGGCAGTTCAGGCACTTCTACTTCATGACTACGAAATCAAATGAAGAATTAGACTTGGCTATTAGCTTTCTGAAGAAGAAAAAATCTACAGGTATAAGAAGGTCAAACAGCTGCCATTAAGTCTAATGACACGGTCGAATGATAAGTGTCTCCTTCCTATTCCAACATAATCATTGGAACGTAGATTTTGGAGTGCCCAGAAAAAACGGGGATGAAAAGCCCACGTGTCTCTTGGATGAATAACAGATTCAAAAGCAGTAGATGTGGCTGTTCTAGGGCCCTTAGATTAATACTCCAAGCGTGGGCTGGGGTGGGCGGGTGATTCTCTGTGGTAGTGGAGACCAATAATGGTTCAGACACTTTTTATAAAAATATTCCCAAAAATTCAGGTTTAAGGAGTACTGTAATCTTGTTTATGTTTGAATGTTGCCTCATCATGTGGGTCTTCAGCCTGGTAATATCAAACTCTTAGCTCTATTCAGTTTTGAGCTGTAGTTGACAAAAAACAAGTTTCTAAATCGTCCGAACCATCTCTACCAGTGGTGACTGTTCGAACAGAAGGGTGGGATGGTTCGGCCACATGTATTTGGCACATTCTTAAAATTATGTGACTTAGAATGGCTGAAAAAAAACATAATTTTCAGTTCCGACATTTTATTTTCCTTAAGTACAAAATTAAACGTCAGAATCCAAATGAACCTCTTCATATTTGTTAAAAAGTAATATTTTAAAACTGAAATAAGCTTCACAAGAATTAAGGATAATTAAATTAGCCTCTTATTTTGTTATTTAAAATGATGCATAATTGGCCCCATTTCTCTCTCTCTCTCTCTTTCTCTCTCTCTCTCTCTGGAATGTTGAGTTCAATTCTCACTTTCCAGGCCTCTATTTCAGACTGCAAAA
>JAGKTI010034820.1:0-11382 GCA_018397915.1 Birgus latro | reverse complement strand
TTAGGTTAGGTTAGGTTAGGTTAGGTTAGGTTAGGTTATGACCGGACATGAAATTCACTGCTTCAACCTTTTTCATAGCTGGTGCACTTAATAACCATGCATCGTTCGTTTCGTTTTTGAAGGCTGCAACATGCTTGTATGTGTCGGCCTTTCTGGATTGGATGGTGTAGCATTTTATGACCGGATGCCCTTCCTGATGTCTACCAATGACCCTTGGGTGGATTCGATCCTCCAACCCTACGGCCAGAGCGGAACGCTCTAACCCACTGAGCCACGGCATGAAAGAATTAAATTAAAAGCAGGAAATTATGATTAACACAATGTTAGGTTAGGTTAGGTTAGGACCGGACATGAAATTCACTGCTTCAACCTTTTTTCTAGCTGTTTTACTTAAGAACCATGCATGGGAAAATTAAATAGCAAGCAGGAAATTATGATTAACATTTTTGGTAATTTTTTAACACATGTACAGCATGATGAAAACAGGTTAGGCATGAAAATCTTTATGGTAACCATAGGTTAGGTTAGGTTAGGACCGGACATGAAATTCACATCTTCCACCTTTTTTCTAGCTGTTTTAATTAAGAATCATGCATGGAAAAATTAAATTGCAAGCAGGAATATATGATTAACATTTAGGGTAATTTCTTAACACATTAACAGCATGATGAAAACATGTTAGGCATGAAAATCTTTATGGTAGCCATAGGTTAGGTTAGGTTAGGACCGGACATGAAATTCACATCTTCCACCTTTTTTCTAGCTGTTTTACTTAAGAACCATGCAAGGAAAAATTAAATTGCAAGCAGGAAATTATGATTAACATTTAGGGTAACTTCTTAACAGATTAACAGCATCATGAAAACAGGTTAGACACGAAAATCTTTATGGTAACCATAGGTTAGGTTAGGTTAGGACCGGACATGAAATTAACTGCTTCAACCTTTTTTCTAGCTGTTTTACTTAAGAACCATGCATGGAAAAATTAAATTGCAAGCAGGAAATTATGATTAACATTTAGGGTAATTTCTTAACACATTAACAGCATGACGAAAACAGGTTAGGCATGAAAATCTTTATGGTAACCATAGGCTAGGTTAAGTTAGGACCGGACATGAAAATCACATCTTCCACCTTTTTTCTAGCTGTTTTACTTAAGAACCATGCATGGGAAATTTAAATTGCAAGCAGGAAATTATGATTAACATTTTTGGTAATCTTTTACCACATTTACAGCATGATGAAAACAGGTTAGGCATGAAGTTAGGGTACTTACGAACAAGAAGCTGCCCTCTGATGTAATAACCCACTCTATCATCTCAGACTCTGACAGGAAGACCTTGCACCTGACACACCTTTCCAATTGAGAATCACCAGCACTTATCACCAACACTTTACACAACGTTTTTTTTTTTATAACTAGAATCACATCACTTCACTGCACTGTACATAACAGTAAATTCCATCATCACACACATGATGAAGAAGGTGAAGAGCAGTATCAAGCACTGTAGGAGGTAGGGTATCACCACAAAAGCAATCAATATGGCCGCCATTGTCGGAGGTGTTCATGAGTCAGTAACTGAGTGGGAAATGGTGACTGACAGACAGACGCCACGAGTGTAAACATAGCCGATCGGCGCGGGCGGGAAATTCAAACTGACGCGGTCCAAAAAAAAAAAAAAAAAAATCGATTTTTTCGAATTTTTTGGCATTTTGGGGGTTGGGCAGACCAGAATATCCGAATAGTGAGTATGTCCAAGTATTGGACGTCCGAATATTAGAGGGATTACTGTATTGTACTGTGCACTGAAAAACATGTCTTTTATTTGTCTTATTGTGGTGAACATAGCTGAAGTGGTCAGGTAGTCCGGACTGCTTTCTGGCTTTATCGGATATTTTCCGATAAATAGGAGTTTAGTCTAGTAGCTCCTCGAGTCCGATAAAAGCGAATTACGGTCTACTGAAGTCTGTTATATCGAGGTTTTACTGTATATGAAAGTGGGAAACATAAGCTGGGGCAACGGCTGTAAAATGGCAGGGGACAGGGTGACATGGAGGTGATTTGTTTGTGGCCACCACTTATGAGACTGAGGCATCTACTGGTATCTATCTATCTACTGCCAGATGCCTGAATCCCATAAGGGGCAGCCACAAACAAATCACCTCCATGTCGCTCTGTCCCCTGCCATTTCACTGCCCTTCTCCCAGCTCACACCCCACTCCCTCTATTTACCTCTCCATTCCATCCCTCCATCTCATCCTTGGCCTCCCCCTCCCTCTCCCCCCCTCCACCTTGCTCACATACACTCTCCTCATCAGTCTCTCACTCTCCATCCTCCCCACATGGTCAAACCACCTTAATGTGTTCTTCCTAACGCTTCCTATCACATCCACATCCACACCACTGCGCACCTTCACTTCCTTATTCATCAGTCTGTCTCTCCATGTAACTCCACATGCTCCTTTCAAATAACTCATTTCCACTCTTCTCACTCTTGATTTTTGTCCCTCCAACAGCGTCCTAGCTTCACTTCCGTATGTTAGAATTGGTATTACAATACTGTTATGTAGCAGCTTTTTCACTTCCATGCTCACTTCCCTGTTCCTTATCACTGCTTTCAAGGAACCAGCAACCTTTCTTCCCTGCTGCACCCTTTCAAGCACTTCACCCTCCAGACTACCATCCTTTCTCATCACACTACCGAAGTACTTAAATGCACTCACATTCTCCATATCCTCCCCATCCAATCTCACTGTACATTCACTGACTTCACTTCTCTCGAAGACCATCACTTTACTCTTCCCTACATTCACTTTTAGATTCCGTTTCTTACACACCCTCCCAGACTCATTCACCAATCCTTGCAGCTCCCCTTCGTCTTCACTCAACAACACAGTATCATCTGCAGATAATAGTACAGGGAGTTTCCAAACACTGCCCTCTCTCACTAGGCCGCTCCAACATCCACTGCCCGACCTTGTATCTCTTTTAAAACCCCATCCATATACAGATTGAACAACCATGGAGACATGACACATCCTTGTTTCAATCCAACTTTCAAATGGAAAAATTCACTCAGTTCGCCATCCACACGCACTGCAGCTTCAGCACCCTCATACATACTCTTCACAGCATTCAACAACTTTCCATCTACTCCATATATTATTAATACTTTCCACAATCCTTGTCTATCCACCCTGTCATATACTTTCTCCAAATCCATGAAGGCTGCATACAACTTCTTTCCCTTCTCTAGAAACTTTTCTACTAAAGTTATAAGATTGAATATCTGGTCTACACAACCTCTTCCCTTCCTAAATCCTCCTTGTTCTTCTCCAACTAATTCCTCTGTTATTTCCCTAACTCTGTCAATAAGTATCCTCCTACCATATACTTTTCCTATTACACTAAGAAGGCAAATGCCCCTATGATTACCACACACTGCTTTTTCCCCTTTTCCTTTGTACAGGGGAATAATTATACCTGACTTCCAATCCTCCGGGACTCTACCTTCCTCTCAGGCCAATCCGCACACCTTCCACATCCATTCTACTACAATCTCTTCCCCATGCTTCAACATTTCACCACACACTCCACTGGCACATAGGGATAGCCCTCTTAATGCTAGGATACGTAACAGCTCCCTGAACTTCTTCCAACCACTCCTAGCTCTGGCCAAAGTGCTAGCTCCAACCCCACCTCCCACACACAACACATCTCCTAAAAAACAAAACTCTTCCCACACTCGAGAGACTCACCACCATGATCAATCCTTTTGTTTCATTTCGTTTCATTTTTGAAGGCTCCAACATGCTTGCATGCGTCGGCCTTTGTCACCTAATGGCGGCTCTCCATGCCGCTCGATCTATGGCAGCCTCCCTGTTCAGTCCCTTAACCCTTAAGTCACACAGCTCCCTGAACTTCTTCCAACCACTCCTAGCTCTGGCCAAAGTGCTAGCTCCAACCCCACCTCCCACACACAACACATCTCCTAAAAAACAAAACTCTTCCCACACTCAAGAGACTCACCACCATGATCAATCCTTTTGTTTCATTTCGTTTAGTTTTTGAAGGCTCCAACATGCCTGCATGCGTCGGCCTTTGTCACCTAATGGCGGCTCTCCATGCCGCTCGATCTATGGCAGCCTCCCTGTTCAGTCCCTTAACCCTTAAGTCACACTTAATGACCTCGTCCCAGTCTTTCTCGGTCTACCCCTCCCCCAATATTAACACTTCTCACCCTCTGTACCCAATTATCATCCCCCATCCTCTCCACATGTCCAAACCACCTCAGCCTACCTCTCCTCATCACAACACCAGTACACTCCAGTCCCATCCTACCTCTCAACTCTTCCATCGTAAACCCAGCCCCCCCAGGCCTTGCATGCAGGGATGCACTGCACATCCACCTAATCATTGTCATTTCTGTACATTTAGACCTGCGAATATCCTCTTCATTTACTGCCCAGGTCTCTACCATACAGCATCACACTCCTAACACATGCTGCATACAAAGACCCCATAGCACGTAAGGAGAGTCCTCTCAATGTCAGGAGAGGCAACAGCTCCCTGAACTTCTTCCAACTACTTCTCACACAAGCAACCGAGCTAACTCCAGCCCCACCTCCTCCGGCACATAACATGTCTCCCAAATAACAAAACTCCTCCACACACTCAAGAGACTCACCTGCAAGTTCAACCCTCTCACGCCTAACAATCTCCACCTGCTCTCCCCGACACGCCTCACACATGAAATCAGCATTATCTTGCAGTCTACCTCTAATACCACTACATCTCTTGTACACCTATTTATCACAAACACTACACAAGATGGAATTACTTCCCACACCCTTGTGGCAAACTGCACATGGCCACTCTTCCTCTCCTCTGATTGTACCACCACCAACCCTAGATATCATCACTTTTGTTTTATCTGCATTTACTCCTAAGCCCTTGTACCCCATACCATCTCTCCACTTCTTAAATCTTTCCTCCGCCTCCTTTTCATTCTCTGCAATCAACACCAAATCATCAGCATACAACATCTCCCATGGGAGTCCATCTCTGAAGTCACGTGAGAGGGCTTCAAGCACCATGATAAACAACAAGGGACTCAAAACTGACCCCTGATGCACACCAACATTCACGGAAAACTCATCGCTCAAAACTCCTTTCACTCTTACTTGGGTGCGAGCACCCACATACATGGCCATAACCACCCTGACCAGCCACTCTTCCAACCCTAGCTTTCTCATTGCCCACTTCACCACCTCTCTAGGGACTCTATCAAAGGCCTTTTCCAAATCAACAAAAACAAAATACAATTCCCTTTTCTTTCCAATATATTTTTCCTGAAGCTGTCGAACAATGAATATGGCATCAGTGGTCCCCCTGCCTGGCATAAACCCAAACTGCATCTCATCGATATTCACTCTTTCTCTAATCATACCTTCTAGAACTCTCTCCATTACTTTCATTATCTGATCTAAGAGCTTTATACCTCTGTAATTTCCCCTTTCCAGGGCATCACCCTTTCCTTTGTACACATTTACAATTACACTATTCCGCCAATCATCTGGGACAACACACTCATATATAATCATATTTATCAGGTCAGTGACTAACCTCACCCCAGTATCTCCTGAGGCCTTCAACATTTCGGCAGTCAACCCAGACACACCTGCCGCCTTCCCCACCCGCATCCTGCCTATTGCCTGACTCACAGTAGCAGCGTCAATCAAAGGCCAAGGGCCAAACACTGGATCAGCTGGCTCCAAACCTTCTCTATCCCAGTCTAACTCCTCATTCAACAACTGGCTATAATGCTCTCTCCATGCATCTTTAATATCCTCACTGTTCACCACTACCCTTCCATCATCATTTTTCACACACTGCTCACCTACAATGTCCCGATTATCCTTCTTCACCTGATTTGCCACCCTAAAAATCACATTTTTCCTTTCTTCAAGCCTAATAATCTCCACTTGCTCTCCCCAACACTCTGCACTTGTGAAACTGGACTTATCTTGCAGTTTAATACCACTACATCTCTTATGGACCCACTTATCACAAACACTGCACAGGATGGAATTACTTCCCACACCCTTGTGGCAAACCACATTTGGCTACTCTCCCTCTTCTTTGGCAGTAATGCCACCAGCCCTAGATACCATCACTTTGTTTTGTCTGCATTTACTCCTAAGCCCTTGTGTCTCATTCCATCTCTCTACTTCCTAAATCGTTCCTCTGCCTCCTTTTCAGTCTCTGCAATCAACAGCAAATCCACGGCATACAAAATCTCCTTCGAGAGCCCATTTCTGTAGTCACGTGAGAGGGCTTCAAGTACCATGATAAATAAGGGGCTCATGACTGACCCCTGATGCACACCAATATTCATGGAAAACCATCACTCAAATCTCCATTCAATCTTACTTGGGTGCAAGCACCCACATACACAACCATAACCACCTTAAAAGCCACTCCTCGATCCCAAGCTCTCTCACTGCCCACTCCAACAGGTCTCCAGGTCTCTAGGGACTGTCAAAGGCCTTCTCCAAATCAACAAAAACAAAGTACAGATCCATTTTCTTTCCTATATATTTTTCATGGCGTTGTCGAACAATGAATACGGCATCAGTGGTTCCTTTGCCTGGCATAAACCCAAACTGAATCTCATCAATATTCACTCTTTCTCTAATCATACCTTCTAGAACTCTCTCCATTACCTTCATTATCTAGTCCAAAAGCTTTATGCCTCTATAATTTCCTCTTTCCAGGGCATCACCCTTCCCCCTGTGCACATCTACAATTACACTCTTCGGCCAATCATCTTGGTCAACACATTCGCATATAGTCACATTTATCAAGTCAGTGACTAACCCCACTCCTATATCGCCTGAGGCTTTCAACAAATCAGCAGTCAACCCGGACACACCTGCTGCCTTCCTCACCTGCATCCTGCCTATTGCCCTGCTCACAGTAGCAGTGTCAATCAAAGGACAAGGGCCAAAAACTGGATCTGCTGGCTGCACAAATTTTACCTGTTCCAGCCAAACTCCCATTCAACAACTGGTTGTAATGTTTTCTCCAGGCACCACTACCCTTCACCATTATTCACACACAGCTCTACAGTGGGGCCCGTTGGACAGCGACCTTATTAGTCCACCAAAATGGCCGCAATCCATGAAATCGCTACCCGAGGGGCAAACTTCTTACCTAAAAAAATTAATACAGTCCTGGACTCTTTCAGCTATATCCCTAATTTCCTCCATTACCCATCAGTATCACGTCGTATTTCTTCAATACTATAATAAGATAAACGTTTACTACATATTCAAAAAGTTATCTTTTCTTTTCCTCCATGCAGTATTGTTTCCTTGGCTTGCCACGCATGTATTGTCTGGCCTTTTCGGTCACTTTTACATTACCAGCACTTCCTGTTTTTTCCCTGGGCCACCACCACCACTTGGGCCAGCCCCCGAAATTGAAGCCATGATATTAGAACACTCAGTAGCCAGACAATAAATGGAAGGTCACAAAAAACTTTAACAACGGCGAGACTGTGACAAGTTGAATGAATGTGCGGTGCGTGGATAAACAAACAATCTTCTTCTTCTTCTTCTTGGGGTAACTGCGGGGAGGTTCACCTTCCACCTGTCAGTATCGCCTAGATACCGGCATTCCCCCCAGAGAAAAGTAAAGGTAAAGGAAAAATTTAAAACTGTAAAATTTGGTAGGAGTGAGATAGTTGGAGATTAGTTATAAGAAAAGCTTAAGATACGTACTTTCACTCCACATGGGTCAATGAACTGAATGACGATAGACTCGCACTCACTATCAGTGTTACCAGCTCGCTACGTGTTAAATGCCTAGCGGATTTTCGCTGACCGTGCAGAATTAATCGCTATGAGAGTTTAATTCCTGTCGCTATCCATGGATTCGCTACCCAAAAAAACGCTATCTGAGAGGCTCCACTGTATATCCCTATTTTCCCTCTTCAACTGATTTGCCACCATAAATATCACATTCTTCCT
The DNA here is from genome assembly GCA_018397915.1 of Birgus latro. Lineage (NCBI taxonomy): Eukaryota > Metazoa > Arthropoda > Malacostraca > Decapoda > Coenobitidae > Birgus > Birgus latro. The sequence continues at coordinate 3,345 of JAGKTI010034820.1, read as the reverse complement.
TTCCACACTACAGTATTTAGGTTATAAAGTAAAAGTCTCTGACACTCAAACTTTACTCTGTAAACCTCTTTTCTAGTCCTATGCTCTTTTCTATTGCTACTTCAATGGTCACTGCTCCTCTGAACTGTCTGCTTGCATCCCTCCAACTTTACAGCGTGTGCATAGCACCCGTCTAGCAACAAACTCTCATCCCCTTTCTATCCAACTCTCTAATGTAAGAGTTAACCATTACTCCAAGTCTTTCATTTAAGCAAAAGGTCAACTCTGGAACTGTCTCATCTGTCTGTATTTCCTGCTTCCTATGATCTCCAGTCTTTCAAACGCAGTATGTCCAGGCATCTCAAAATGAACGAATCTTGAATTTGGCCCTCTTTTGTATTGTTTTTGCTTTTTCTTGGAAGGAACAATTTCCAGGCTCCTGGCCTTTGGTTCCTTCTTTCCTGCATTAAAAAAAAAAAAAAGCACCATGTCACACATCAATAACTTGTGTTGCTGTACACGATCCTCACTCCCTATAACTTTAACATCACTCACTAACCTCCTATCAGCCCTACTGACCAGGAAGTAGTCTATCTGGCTGCTATTTCCTGAAGACTTGTATGTAATCAACCTACTCTCCTTTCTTAAAATATGTGTTGCACTCAATCGTGTTTATTCCCTTCCCAAATTTGAGTAGTCTTTCCTTGTCCTCATTTCTTGGACCATATGCACGTCCCCCATTTACTCCTTTATATCCTTGAGCTGCATCACCTACATGATCCTCCCAAAACTACAATCTTATCATCCCCAATATCACTTACAGCAGACATTAAGACATCCTAGAATCCATCCTTCTCTACCTCATCCTGCCAGAGGAGCATACGCCGATATAAATGAAAACATTATCCATCCATCCATCATCCAATCCTACGTTGCCCCATGAGCAGCGTAGGAGCCTGGAGCAAGGCAAGTTGGTCCTGATATTTAAGATGAAAGTGACCGGCCTCACTCATTCCTGAGTGGCATAACGTGGGCAAAAAATCCCAACCACTCCCTGGATATAAACCTTCACTGAATCAATCTGACTGGAATGCCATAATTACCCAATAAACCACCAGGCACCATAATGTGGTTATATGGTTACCACCCAGCATAGTAAATGGTTTTCTGGTGTACAGGAAACCACTTGGCTTGTCACTCAGTGTAGGGTCATCCATTGGCAGAAGGAAGAGGAAAGAATGGAGGAAAGAAAGATGGAAGAGGGAGTGTAAAGTAACCCATAGGCAGAAGGACGAGGAAGGAATGAAGTAAAGAAAGACAGAAGAGGAAGGATGGAAAGAAGCAAGGAGAGGAAAGAGCAGACACCGAAAAAAAAGTTTCACTACTGTAACTAGTTCACTGACTCTCACAACATTCATGACATTCCACCCATTTCTCCCTAATCAACACACCCACACCCCCATATCCATCTGCCCTACCCTGTCAAAATAACTTGAAATGACAATCCTTCCCAGCAATAACTCTGGTTGATCCTCCCATATATCTGACTTCTTGCACACATCAAACACCCACTTACCTCCTATTCAATGCCTTAACTACTTCCCCTGCTCTACAGCTCAAATTTCCCACATTCCATGACACCACCCTGATTGCCTTGGGTGAAATAGTTTCCTCAGGCTTGCTTTGATTCCCTTTCCTTTTTGTCAAATATATATATTATATATACAGTACATAATTTGTACAGTAGTCTCTCGATTATCTGGACGTCCACTATCCGAATAATCCCTTATCCAGATTTTGTGATCTGGCAGTTCAAAGCCATTAATCATACATTTTTATTTTATCCGGACAAAATGCTTTCGTCAGGGTGGAAATTATGGCTGCACGAACATTTCCGCCCACCCAGGATGAATAGCCCAGTGGCAATGCACTGTCTGGCTGGGTAGTTCACCAGAGTCCACTATAGAACTCCTCGATCATTCACAGTTCCCACACGGTGACCGTGTAGTGAACAGCTCCTCTCAGACAGTTATTATGGTAGTGCATGTGGTAGCTTTGTGGCTGTTCTCTACCTACTTCAGGCCTTGCTATTTCTCGCATGCCTCTTCCTAGGGTGTGTGATGATGGTATCTACTCCAGGGAAAAGAAAGAGGTAGTGCTGACTCTGGAGAAGAAGAGGGAGATCCTGGGTAAGATTGATGTGGGATGGCTGAGTAGTGAGTGCTGACGTTGATTTTATTCTAGCTTACTGAACTGTACCATGATTTTATTCTATTTTTCCATTATTTTATTCTATTTTACCATTATGTTTTGTGTGCCTACTGCATTTTTCTTGTGTTGCCATTTTTTTTTTTTTTTTGTCACTGCAGGGTATGGCCCTGCAGTAAAGACTGCTTGTCTGTGGTTGATGGGTCTGCTTGACCATGTCAATTGCTTGAATGTGGTTTATAGGTCTGCTTGACTTGACAGAGTAGTGTTAAACAACAGGAACTAGTTTTGTACGATGTACTGTAGTGGCCTTTTACAACGGCTTTCAAAGTTCAGTTAGGTATGAAGGGGGGCCAGGGAAGAAGTCCATTATCTGGATGGATCCACTTTCTGGACATGCCTTTGGCTCTGTTACATCAGGTAATCAAGGGATTAATGTATACTGCTTGCACTATTTTGACTTATCTAAGATAGTCCTTATTCCAGTTAATTTTTAGCAATTTTATTTTTACTAGTCTTTACTCTGTGTGTGTGTGTGTGTGTGTGTGTGTGTGTGTTATTTCATGCATTCCAGAAATGATATTGTATGGGATTATACAGTAATTTGTTTATTATTCACTCTGCTTTCACCTAATATGTTTTAACACGTCATGTTTATTTTATTTTTTATTTATTTATTTATTTTTTTTCCTGACCTAAGTTTGGAGTAGTTTTTTCCAGTTTATTTTATCCATTTTTTCCTTATTATAAGACTGATTATTTCTGTTCATTTTAAGCTGGACCTGTTTTATTGTAGCTGCTGTTTTAAATTTATGTTTAACCCATGGATTGCAAGCCACAGCTCAAGCTGGGTAGCGTTGCGTTGCGAGCCACTACTCGGGCTGTGCTAACCTACCAGTGGCCGTGCATCACCGTTAGCTACTTATGCATTGGTGTTACGCACAGACGGAGAGAGAGAGATTTTTTCTTTTTCACCAGATGATGGTCTGGATGTTTATCTTAAAGTTTATGTATATAGGCGCGGAAAGTATTGACGCTAAAGGGCCGACGTCATTCTTTTTCACGTTAAGTGAAGTAGGGTCAATACTACCCTCCCATGTGATGCGAAATGAGCTGACGCTTTTTCAACGGGAGCTGGCAACCCTGCTTGATAGGTTT
>JAGKTI010034819.1:0-11382 GCA_018397915.1 Birgus latro | reverse complement strand
CACATAGGAGTCAATGCAGTGTTGCCAAAGTCTTACTTCGGGAGAGAGACGTGGCTGCTAGAATGCTACAAAATTTGATGCAAATCGACCGAAAACTTATTTTTTGGTTTTTTTTTCGCGTTTTCACACGATTTGCGGTCCTGTGCTTTGGCACACCACACCACATGAACTCGTGGTACCGTGCGCGAAAGGGCTAGCAACTCGAGAACATCTAGTGGTAAATATTGTGCCCACTGTTTAGCTTCATTACATAGTCTCCGAGAGTGTTGGCGGAAACCTCCTCCTGGACATTGTTTTGACTGCCATTGACCCGGATGTCGTCGTGGAGCCGTGGGTGCTCTGGATGTAATTATAAACCTCCAGAACAAAATGACTCCAGATCGAAAGATTCACAAGATCCGCCCCAGAAATTATGACTAACCGGTGGTCATACTTTCTCCACCATCAGTGTAGTGATAAATGGAAAAACAGTAGAAGCTATAGCTTATACCAGTAGCAGCTACACTCAAATTAAGGAATCAACTGTCCAGTGAATCGAGGGAGAAGTAAATACACGGCGAAACCTGCCTCGTTTACAAGGAGCCAGAGGCGCCCCTTTGAGAATTTTAGGAATCCTGTGTGCAGAAATCAGAGTTGGAGATGAGAAAATCCATAAACAATGGTTCCCGGTAGTGCCAAATTCTTATATTAATATGGATCTGCTCCTAGGTTGTGATGTACTAGATCAAGCTCCTCTCATGTGGGATAGGGCAAGAAGAGTCATGGTAAGGGGAGGTGCTCCTTATGTTGTGAATCATATTCGCCGACAAAGGAACAAAGTCGAAAGAGTGAAGTCTGACCCAGTCGAACCCTCCAACCCATCACAACACTTCTCACAAATCAATATTCTCACCACTATGAAAATAGACCCATATCAGTCTAAGTTTATCCCTGTCACTGTAAGAGAAGACCCAGGAACTAACGTTATCATTTATCTTCAACCTAGGGTCAGTCATAAGTCACCCTTATTTGGTCAAAGTCAGTTTCGAGAATTCAGTCTAATTCCCACTCACTAATGCGACTAAGAAGAAGGAATTTCGTAAGAGAGCAATTATTGGATCAAACGAGGGAATTGATAATCCACCTCCTGGTAGGGTTAATGTCACTAAAATTCACAATGACCTTCTCCCAGAAAATGATCAAGTCAGACAAAGCGGGACACATGCTCAGAGGTTGAAGGAACTGATTGGAGAACTAAACTGGCAACATCTCACTTGTGCCCAGCAAGAAGACTTAGGTCAGTTAATTCTTAAGCACGACCCTCTCTTTAATCTCGACAAAAGTGAGTTAGGACTCATCAGTGGCCCTCCTGCTCATATTAAAGTAGCTGATCCTCAGCCCAGTTGTGGACCGATGTACCACTATCCCGAACAAACGAAACAGATCATTGCAGATATACTAAAAGATATGGAGGACAGAGAAATTATTGAACAATCTACTGCAGCCTGGCTGTCACCTATTGTACTTGTAAATACAGTAAGCCGGATGGTAGCAAATGTATGTGTCTCGATTATTGTCATGTGAATCAACACCTCACGACTGACATCTACCCCTTCCCATGGTTGAGTGAACTAGTTGAACAGGTGGCTGGGCATCAGTTCTATGTCACTCTTGACATGTGAGAGGCGTATTTCCAAATTCTGTTAGATGAAGAAAGTCGTGACTTCACTACCTTCAGTGAAGTGGTCGCACTATACCGATTTTGATGTCTCAGTGGCTCTCAATTGTTCCCCCGCAATATTCCCCAGATGAATGGTTTCAAAAGGGTTGGGTTAAGAATTATTTAGATGATTTGATCCTTTGGGCACCTGAATTTCCTGTCCTACTAGAACGGCTGAAGCAACTTTTATAGTTACTCACTGACAATGGGGTGAAATTAAATCTCAGTAAATGCAAATTTGGCTGTAAAGTAGTCACCTTCCTAGGTCATCAGATCTCTGCCGAAGGAAGCTAACCTGATCTGAAGAATGTTGAACCGATCACAAAGATGAAACCTCCCACCACCATAAAGCAAGTAAGGCGATTTCTAGGAATGTGCAGGTTTTACAGAAAACGTGTTCCATCATTTGGAAAAATTGCTACACCCATCACCAACCTAACTAAATCTCGAGCAACATTTATCTGGATGGACGAATGCCAGAAATCCTTAGAACATCTCGAGTCTTGCCTCATGAATGCCCCTGTCGTAGTTAGAGCTCAGGTAGAACAACCATTCATCCTCACTACAGATGCTAGTAACACTCATGTTGGGGAAGCCCTGAGCCAGATTCAATCACATGGTACCAACAAGTGATCGGATATTTCTAAAAATAGTTGAACTCCTGTGAAACACGATATTCAGCGACGGATAAGGAGGCCCTAGCTGTAGTCCTTGCGTGCCATAACTTCCATCATTATCTATGGGGTACCCATTTTACCTCAGTTATTGACCACCAACCTCTCACTAGTATATTCAAGCGGAAGACTAAATCACCTCGAATGAATCGATGGATGCTAGAAATGCGAGAATATAAATATAACATCCAATACCTCAAGGGTAAGAACAGATTTGTAGCAGATCAGTTGTCATGCCCAGTTCGAGTAGTAGTCCATTCACCTGATGCCACCTGGCTTGGGTTAGACTGAGAACAATTGAAGGCCCATCAAACAGAGGAACCTGTGACTAGCGCAGTATCTTGAAGGTGGTAGAGTTCCCACCAAAAGACTACCAAAAATCACCTTAGATCATTTTGCCTTAATAGACAAAGTGTTATATTTTGTGCAGGAGAAGGCAGATGGTAGTCTTCATTACAGCCTCATAGTCCCTTGTGCCTTAGTTGTACAGGCTCTTCAACATGCACATGAGTTAACTGGTCATCTAAGACAAAAGAAAACTATCGAAAAAGGCTGAAGAACTATATTACTGGCAAAATCTTATGGTTGATGTGTGTGAATATGTCAAAAAATGTTTAACTTGTCAAGAGATTCAAATGAGACACTGGACTGCAGCAACAGTGGAAGGAATTGCCTCCAGTGAATAAGCCGCTGGAGAGGATTGGGATATATATTACTGATATGGTTGCTTGAGTCCAGGGGTACCATTATGTTCTTACAGTAGTGGACCATTATAGCCGATTTATTAGGTTCTTCCCCCTCAAAATGAAACAATCCACACATGTCACAGACAAACTCAGGCAGTATGTGGCAGACTATGGCATACCTTGTAGTATTGTTCTGGACAACGGAGGCGAGTTCACCAGCAGAGACTTTCAGCGGTTCTGCCAGTGACACCAAATCACCCTCTACTACACGACCCCCTATCATTCCCAAAGGAATGGCGTCACCGAGTGGATGCATTGGACCCTGAAGTCTGTCCTTTCCGCTTTATGTCAGGGCCACCCTTTTCATTGGCCCCAGCTGCTCCAGTCATGTCAGATTGCCATGAATCAGTCGGTTCATACATCCATGGGACAGCAATCCTATTTCGTCTTCTCTCGCCATCCACCTAGGCTGGTCGGTGCGTTCTTGCCCTCCATCGATGGTGAGGAAGACGAGATGGCTGCCGCCCATGCTCTCATTCAGGAAACGCACTGGAAGATGACGTATCGGTATAGAGACGTGGTTAACCGAAGGCAGAAGGATCAAGCGGTTGGAGTTGGAACCCTTGTGTGGAATAAGAAGAAAACCGTGGCACCTGGAACGTGTCGAAAACTTAATGTGAAATGGAATTGTCCTTATCGTGTAGTGGAAGTGTTGATGGACGGAAGTGTGTTTGGTAGAAAATGTGTTCACAGGGAAAAACATACAAAGAGCTGCATGACAAGTGAAGCTGCATTACGGAGGAGAAGATTGGCTCCTTGAACCCCTGAAAGAAGCTTTGAACCTGATCCGATGGATGAACAATTACCTCCCCATGAGAGACGCCCTCCCTGGAGACTTATTGAAGACTGTTGAGTGCTTGAAACTGGTTATGGCAGTATTAATCCTTTCACGCTCGGTGAGTTTTAGTAAGATTCGTGTTCCACGACACATCGCCTTTCTCCCCTCCCCTCGCTCCTGCCACATACTCCAAAAAAGTGTATTCTCGGCATATTTTCACCACCAAAACACATTTATTTTGCCACAAAATCCACATATTCCTATTCGTCGATGTTTGTTCTACATGTTAAGCAAACCACACACACACACACACACACACACACACACACACTATACGTACATTAGGGCGGTGTGAATAAACATTTGGGAACATTCATCTCACTTCCCATCATAGCTCGAATGTTTACTAACATATCTTTACATGTTATACGACCATTTGAAAGGGAATTTTATTAGCTTTCGAGTGGGATAGCTGTTATTATGATATGAGGTATGGTTTTCGAGTAATAAGCGAAAAAGTAAAACCTTTTCCCGACAGTGAACAGAGTTTTTATTTGGGGGAGCTCTAGCGAAAAACTTTTCTTGACAGTGTTATGTTTTTATTTCATCATCTTATGCAGAATATTATGGGCTATCATTTGAGCCCCGAACGGTTCTCCTACACCCAACACTTTTCGAGACAAATGCAAAAAACTACGGTGTACTTACGCCGTTTCATGACTATAGGGCTGTTTCCTGCCTCCCTCTAACCTACTGCATTGTTTCACTATTTCCTTGCACACTAGGTACTGCAAACTATATTGACATGATACACTAACACTCTTTTTATAGATGAATACTCACATTTGGTGAAGGGTAGAGGCAGTGTAGTTCTGGGGCCAGGGTTAGAAACAGTAGAAAAATCTTCTTTGGCTCAACGGCTGATAACTGCCACAAATGCTTCACAAACACCTAAATTTCCCATTGCAAACATCAAATCTGGTTACAGTAGTGCCCCAAACTCTACATAAGCACTACTGGTATAGTGGAATATGTCGTACTGCCGTGATGTGCGTAATAGAGTGGATTTAAAGGGACAGGGGACCACGCACTCCTCCGCCACTGACAGCTAGTTTGCTACTAAACAACCTGTATGCACTGTCGCTGGTATTGGGTCCCACTGTTGCCAACTCATTACTTTTGACAAGAGCCAGGCAAGCTATGACGTCTCAAAAAATGATGCAAATCGACCGAAAACTATTTTTTTTTTGGGGGGGGGTAATTTTTTTTGCCCTTTATGATGCTTTAGTCGTCATTGGTGCACTTTCGCAGAAAGACCTAAATGACTCCTAAGGCATCATCGTGTGTGAAAGGGTTAAGAGATGGATAGGGGAATGTGTGCAGGTCAACCTGTCTGACAACTGACTGTGACAGTTTAGAGTTCAAGAGAAGTTTCATCTATCAAGAGTTCAAAGAATTTAATCTTGTGTTTAGAGTTCATCGGAGTTTGGGTTATGGGCACAGCCCAGTTCAGTGGGAATATTGGGTTGCCTTAATTCGAGGGAAAACCTACGAGCCCCCCTCAAGTCACAGTCAACACGGTCTAGGGTGGAACAGTGACTTCAGGACCTGACAGGCGCTTGTCAGTTACTAGGTGGAGAGCTGGAAGCGTAAGAATGAATGGATGGAAGCGTGAATGCGATTAGTTAGTAGGCTGTATTAATGGGAAGCGCCCCTGGGACGATCCTGGCAGCAAAAGTAGGGGGTCAGTCCAGGTGAGATGACCATGTTACCACCCAGGCAGGAGATTGGCTGGGGCACATCTCTTCACTGAATTTCGAGAGTTTATTGTGACAAAGAAACGACCCCCTAGGGTACACGATTTTACTTGTGGACCGACAGGTGTCACTTACTGGAAGAGTCAGGGAAACCTTTACCTCATTCTAGAGTTCCAAAAGATAAAAGAGATAAGTTCATAGGGAGGTTCACAGTCAAATTTGGTAAGTCTGTCTTGTCCGCACACATGTCCCTTGGAAATGTAGATGAACGAATTGAATGTTGACTTCCGATGTTATTATTATTTTTTTACCCCGGAGGAAGGACCCTTGTAGTGCCATAATTTTAAGTATAGTATAAGTTAGTATATGCTAGTATTGTAAATGTAATCTTAAGCTAAGGTATTGTTGTAAATATAGTCTGTACAGTTCAGTTTTAGCCATTAAGTTCTATATTTAAGTTTAGTCTTAGTTGATATTTATAATGTATGATGCTAATATTGAAAGGACTAAGTCGAGAATTGGTACGAATGTGATTAACTTTTATACATATGGACCAGCCCTTTTCAACGACGACATATAACTGCAGAAGTTTTAGTAGGAATTAATAATCGTGAATGTCTTCCTTCATACTCTGATCTAGAGATTTATATGACAGTGTTAATAGTGCTTTCCTTTTGGACTATGTAGTGGTGAATTGGGAGTTGTCTGAGTTATGATTGTTGATGTTAGTCATTTGTGTAGCGCGATTTTTTTTTTTTTTTTATTGGCGTTGTGTTGCCAGTCATGTTAAGCCCATAAACCGGCATGGAGATAGATTGTATGGATTCTTATTTGTTTTGGCTTCGTTATGATTAAAGTTCCTGTACGCCTATTATAAAAATTTTAAACATTGTAAGTCTTTTCTCTATGTATGTCGAGTGCAAACATATTTTTCGTGCGCTATAAAAATCTTAGAAGAGACATTAATATTGCAAGGTAATCATTTGAAGTTTTAGCAATTTCTCAATACTGTGACACTCGAGTATATAAAGCTCAAATCAGCACCAAACATGGCGTTCACAGGTTCGTGCCGAGCTCTTTCCCCCTACTTTCTTATGTAATGTAAGTCCTCAGATAGGTTAGTAAGATAAACTGGTGATACTTCCCCTGATTCCTCTTGTATTGAATAATGAGATTGCTGCTTCTCTCCCTATCGTTCACAGGTTGAGCGTTCTAGCCACTAACATCTGTTCACACTAAATTCCCTGCTCCCCTTATCTTAGTTCATGTAATCCAAGTGTATATCGGTTGGACCATTTGAATACTGTGTTTCACTTGTATATAACTTTTTACTTAATGTGCTTATTTAGTCTTAAGTGACTAATCTTTGGTGTTAATGTTTTTAACCCTCTTGCGCACGGAAAAATTATTTGTGTTCCAGGTGGTGTGGTGTGTAGAAGCACATGGTCCACAAATCGCGTGAAGAAGTGGAAAAAATTAACCAAAAAATAAGTTTTCGGTCGATAAGCGTCAAATTTTGGTGCGTTCTAGCAGCCACGTGTCTCTCCCGAGGTAAAACCTTGGCAACACTGCATTGGCTCATATGGGCCTGTACGTAGTGATAAAATATTAGTGCTCCACTAGCAGCCAGACAGCTGATAACGAGCCCCAATGCTTTACAAACAATATATATATGTTTAATAGACACAATCACTTCACAGTATAGTAAAAAACACTTACGTACAATCACAATATTTCAATAATGGCTTCAACCTCAGGTGGGAGGGGGAAAATGGCGGATTTAAAGGGACAACGCAACCCGGCACAACCCTACTGTCTGGCTGCTTGTGGAGCACTGAAATTTTATAACTATGTACAGGCCCATATGAGTCATTGCAGTGTTGCTAACGTCTTACAGAGACACGCGGTTGCTAGAACGCACCAAAATTTGATGCAAATCGACCAAAAACTTATTTTTTTTTTTTTTTTGCTTTTTCATGCGATTTGCGGCCTGTGTGCTTTTACACACCACATCACATGAAACGCAAATCGCGGTTCCATGCGAGAAAGGATTAAAACATGCATGCACAAAAGGGTTGCATTTCTTCCCGAAGGGTCTGTCAGAAACCGGGGTATTACGATATTCACGTGTATCAGTATCATTTGAATATTAACTTAGTTTGTGAAGATTCATCTTCCTGGAGATATAGACCCGGATTATACTTTATCTGCTTGTTTATTCACAGTTTGAAGAGTAATCTGTCTTTCAGTTCTTAATACTTAATAAATCTTAGGTTAAGTCATTTCGAGTTTTAATTTTGCTATCCTCTAAGGAGTGGTAGAGACGAGATTGAGTGGCCCACAAAGGGTACTAATATCTACCTGCTCACGCACTGTCAATAAGATCACGCTACCCCACTTCCCATAATGTCTAAGTTTCTGATTGTTAGACTGGTGACAAATTCCCATCATTACACTGGCGACTAAAATTTTCATCATTGCACAAAGAAATACATTGCTTAGACACATTGCTTGACTGGACTGTGCATTGTCCCCTTTGGTCACAACTATCGTATTTGTTATCTGGATGCCAGCAGTTTTGCCAGCTAGAAAATGAAAGACCTCCGTTTTGTTGGTGTTGTCTCGCAGAAGGTTGTGCAAATTATTGTGTGTTTAATGAAGTCTGTCTCCCTCCCTCCACCTACTCAAGATGCTCTCCTTCAACATGCAAAACATGTTGCCTTCCAGGCAGAATGTGTATGGAATCATGCAACTGTATATAGGCCGCAGTACCTGAATCCTAGTGACTGGGGGGTGGCCAAAGCATGGCGAGGGATGGAAGGTTTGTTGGATGACTCTCCAACCTTTTGCAAGGTGTTGCCAACAACTGACGAAATGCGGATATAAGACCGAATGCCATGGAATGTGAAAATGCTGTTGGTTTGACCTGAGCTGCACTGCATTTTGTAACTGTGTGTGCCAGTTCTAAGGCTCAGTAAATACACAGTGATACATCCAGATACCAACCTGCCATGAAAACAATCACCAAATGAAATGTTAGGTAACTGATACACACTGAAAAATATCTTAAACCTTCCAAAAACAATTAATAAATCCATCGTACAAACCCAGATGTTGCAAAAATAGAATCTTCATGCTTAAAAAAAAACAGGAATTGACCCATCGAAGGTTATTTTTGGACAGTTTGTTTTGATTACATGAAGGTAATGGCATCCAGTAGCTATAATTTGGTGGCCATTTTGAAAAATGGCAGCCATGCTCGATTTTCATTTGGCTAACGTTAATTTCTTAATAAGCAGCCTAAGGTGAACCACATGCAAAATTTCATGCTTGTACCACCATCTGAATGGTTTTGCATTTATCTCTCACCATCACTCACACAATTACCACTACAAGTTGATTTTCAAGTGGCGAATGTTATTTATATATCAACTAACCTTCGATGAGCTCCTGTGCGAGAGTTGGTGCTTCTATCACAAAATTAATGATTCCACCAAAATTTGCAGTTAGCTTCCCCCACTATTTTTGTATTAGGTCGAGATAAGTCCAAAGAGTGTCAGAAAAATACCAATAAAAATTTTGGTGATTGGGCACGATGTGACAATGTGAAACTGTCGGATCGCGTGACACGCGGAAATATGCAAATGCCATTTTTTCCCTGTTTTTGGTCGGAATTGGTCATTGTGGGCTCAACAGCGTTATGGAAACAAAGATAATTCACTTATCTACATTCTGATTTTTTTTTCCGCTGATTTAATGATTCATGCTGATTTCATACAATTTGAGAGTGCTGATTTCCAGTATACTTTCAAAAATTATGTAGAATGTGAAAATTTGTCACAAAACACATGAGTATATTTACGCAATAAAGGGAATACGGCTGGCATTAAACAGCAGTGTAATGTAAAGTCACTGAAATAGCTATCACAAAAATGCATAAATGTGAAGCACATGACACTGGCAGTTGATCTGAGGCTGGAATTTCCTACTTCAAGATTTCCTAGCGTATTCAGTGTCCAAACAGTTGCACTGCAATCAGCAGCAGTAGTCTGCCATCATGTTGGCATTCCATCTTCCTTGATACCTGTGCTCCATCATCTTGATGTCCTGGTGAAACCTTTCACTTTGTTCTTCACTGGTTGTGCCGAGCTTCTCTGGGAAAAAGTTCAATTGTGACTATGCAAAAAAAAATGCACTTTCGTGCTCATGTTAGTCCTCAAGTCTCTCAGCGATGTCAGGATAGTTTCCACAATAGATTCATAGTTTTCTGCTTTCTCGGTTCCAAGAAAATTCGAAACTACATTGTTAAATGCAGTCTAACAATCTTTTTCACACAGTGTCATGGATTTCACGAATTCCTCATCCTTCATGAGCAGCCTTATTAATTTGTGGGCAGTCGAATATTCCCTTCTTGAGTTTTTCGTCCGAAAGTGCGGGGAACTTCAAGCAAAGGTATTGGAAGCGTGCACTTTCCTTGTCGAGAGTTTTTACAAATTGTTTCATCACACCTAATATTATATGCAGTGGGGCCAGCAGACCTTCTGAGTTGAACTAGCGGTACATCATTGATGTTATCTCCAACTGTGAACTGTTCTCTGGATGGCCATTCCTTCCATATCCAATGTTCCGTCTTCGCACGGCTGTCCCAGAGATGCAGAAAACAAGGAAACTTGGTCTATCTTCCTTGCTGCTCTAAAAGCATCGACTATTCTCTGGATGGCCATTCCTTTTGTATCCAATGTTCCTTCTTCATACGCCTGTCCCAGAGACGCAGAAAACAAGGAAACTTGGTGTATCCTCCTTGCTCTCCTAAAACCATCGACAGCACCTTCAAGTCACTGCACACCATACAGTTGTAGTTTGAGATATTCAAGAACCTTTTTCATTCTGTCGTATGTTTCTTTGAAGTTGACTGAATGACCAATAGGAATGGAGGCAAGTTTGTTGCCATTGTGCATTAGCACACACTTCAAACTTCTCTTCGAACTGTCAGTAAAGAGCTTCCATTCATCTGGAGCATATTCATATCCCATCTTCTCAATCAGCCCTTTAATATCATTACAATAAACAAAACCATTTTTCTCTATGAAGTAATGGAGTAAATCTGCCTCTACGTTGTGGTACTTGATGTTTGTTCCGGGTGCCAACATGTTCTTATCCTTGAGCCTTGACCTCAGTAATTCCACAGATGACCTTGGCAGATTGAGATCCCTTACCAAATCATTCAGTTCAGCCTGCGTGAATGGCCTCGTATTCTTGATGTTGCCACTTGAGGCAATATATTCGTCGTCATTAGTATCAGTTAGTTCAGGCATTGAACTTTCATTCAAACGTGTGACATCCAGTGTGGAGAAAGTAGGCACAGGGACTTCATCCGAGTGAGGAACAGGCTGCCCGCTGAGGGAAGACTGGGATACTCAGTGCAGGTTTTTATCTTAAAGCTGAAACCAGACACATTGACCATGCAAAAATAGAAATCAGTCAGGTGGTTTGGGTTTCCCGCCATACAATCCGAACTCCAAAACTGAGACTCTTCCTCTGCAATTTTGTGCATTGCCTGAGGTTCTCAACACATGTCCTGCACACCGTATGGGGGGCCCATGATTTCTCCTGGTCACCAAGAGGAATACCTTACCCCTGACAGAAGATAAATGTAACTGAGAGAGAGAGAGAGAGAGGAGAATCTTCTGACCAAATGTTAGAAGCGACTAACAGACAGACGTTCAGG
>JAGKTI010034818.1:0-11382 GCA_018397915.1 Birgus latro | reverse complement strand
GTGTGTGGACAAAACTTAAACGGTTTTTAATTGATTGTAACTTAATCTGAGTGGAAGGGTTGCTGGACAGCCAAGGAGTTGACATAGTTTTTTTCTTTTTTATTAATAGCTTAAAGGTCAGGGTCGTTTGACAAGGGCAAAGTTTGACCAAGCAACATCATCTCCAGCAGTTTGTATGTGTTTTAGATCAAAGCTGATGGAGAGGTTTGGCGTATGGGAAGAACGAAGGAAGTCAGTTTTGAGTACAGCTTGTCAAAGGTCAGAGTGATAAAGCATGGTATTAGCCTGACTCGTGTGTTTCTGTGTGAATTAAATAAACAGTTTTGATGTGATTTGGACGAAACTGGTGGAATTGTTGAAGATCAGCCAAGGTGTTGGCCTATGCCTTTACAGAACAATAGTTCAAAGGTCAAGGTCATATGCCAAGCTTAAATTAAACAGCTAACGTACGATTCAGAAGGAAGTTTGAGGAAGGGTTCAAGTTCAAGCAAGGAGTACGGGATTTGATTATGAGAACAACTAGTCAAAGGTCAAGCCACAGGGAGACAGCAAAGGTCAAGTCGCAGCCAAAGTTAACTCAAAATAGCTTTGATCCTATCTGGACCAAACTGAATGGAATGAATATGTCAGGGATCAATAAGGTAAATTATTTTTGAGAGCAGTCGCTTGAAGGTCAGTGACACAGAACAGAGTTTCATGTCTGACCCTGAGACCAAGTAGTGGGCGCGGTTTTTGCACTCAGAGTCTGTTTGTCTTTAAGATACTGCAAGTTTATAATAGGCTGTGTTATAAAAAAGTACATAATCTCATTTCTTATCTTCAAATATTTCTGTACAATATGCACCATAGTTTAATATGGATATTCATAATAATTCGCTCGATAAGAGCACTTAAAAATTTTCTTTGTATACTGCAGGACCGGCCTATCCCGACCGAAGAAGGGACGATACAGCCTATGTATCTCTACCAAATGGCTTAGGCTGTCTAGCAGAGATTGCATGTAGGATGAGAAGTGCTTTTAAGTGTGACTGTAATACTGGAGTGGCTATGGATATGTGTGCAGTCTGTAAACCAAGTGTAATCGGCCCACATAAGCCGACTGGGTGCAAGCATACTTTATTTTATGCGACACTGGTTCAACCACAGCACACCTTATGTCCGCCAAAGCAGTACGGGGCTGAGTGAACAATCCCAAAGTTTAATACCCTGGCGGGCAGCGAACCCTCGTTCTCCCACGTACGAAAACGCACACTCTACCATAAAGGCTATATACAGATATATCTATCTATCTATATCTGTCTATCTACCTATCTATATTCAACAACATCCAGCATACAATTCTACAAAAGTATATCCTATTTTCTTTACTCTATCTGTGTCTCCACTTTCCACGAACCCAGGTTCAACATTCTGGAGGTCCATATGTATGCTCCGCACGGCCCCCTTTACCCACGGCGGGGGGGGAAAGTAATGGTATAAACGACCACAATGGGGTCAAGTTTGTACACTCTCACCAGAAAGTAACTGAACAGCACCATGCTTTTAGACGTATACGACAGGAGAATTTGAAAACGTCTCGCATCGTATGTATCTCTATCAGTAATGGCTGTTGCACCGTATAACACTGCACCTAACACCACTAATGGCTTCAGAGTGCATCACTTTAGAATTATGCATACCACCCATTCTTAGATGACTGGCTATGTTCTGTTCAATTTTTCATCCAACATTCCCAGGTGTTCGGCTAATGTTTGGTGAGAAGGTAAATGTTCTTCTTTGCTCAGCACACATATCGTAAGGTTTCCTACTTCTGAACATGCGTCGAGTTCTGTTCTTACACCAGCGCTTGCAAAGTGAGAGCAGGCGTTATATTTTAATTGTGTGTGTGTGTGTGTGTAGCAATATTCTTTTTAAAGCTATATTACACCGCGACCTGATATTCACGGTCGATAAGTCTATAGTCAATATTGCATCCGTTCTGGCCTTGTGTGTGGCCTTCATCTCTGGAGAGGTAGATTTACATTCACATCAACTCTCACAAAACACACTCTGGTCGATTCTTACAATCTGGTGTGGAACAACGAGGTTTGGAAAATAAGTATGGTTTAGCGAATACGTGACGCATAATTGGAACCTTTAAGATATATACGTTGATCGAGTTACGACTTTTTTTCCCTGACTATTTTTAACCCTGTCATGGTCGAGGCCGGTCTAGCATTCCTTCCCAGCTAACATCCTACGACTTTATTTTGCTGAGAGTGAGTCATAGGAGCCTGTCTGTTAGCTAATACTATCATCATTAACCTTCTCATGGTCGTCGCAACTCTAGAACCGTATTCTATTCTAGCTAACGACAGACGACGTTATCCTGATTAGGGTGAGTCGTGAGAGCAAATGGTGTTAAATAAATATCGGACAAAATAGGGAAGGCGGTTGTTTTTATGTCTTTTCTTTCATACTCAGTTTATTTCCTCCCTGAGTTCCACTGGCTCAGTGATGTACTTAGACAATTTTGAATTATTTTCGTTGCTCTAAATAAGTTCCAATATGCATAAAGGAATGAAAGTAATAATAATAATAATAACAATAATAACAATAATAATGATAATAACAAGAATAATAATAATAATAATAAAATAAATAAATATAATGATGATAAAATAGGCACGTGGCGCTCAGTTTTCACTATTTTCAGTCATCTAGGAAGGTACAAAAAGGCCACAGTAATCGTCATCATCATCATCATCATCATCATCATCATCATCATCATCATCATCGTCGTCATCATCACCCTCTTACCTTATAAAACATGAAGTGGGCGGGATCCAAACACAGGTACCAGAAAACACACGAGCTGAACTAGTAATGTAGGTAAAAATGCCAGCCATTCATCACTCCAGGCCTCAAACAATTAATTTTTGAGGAACCAGATATTTAAATGAATGAAGAACAACAGACCGATACGGGATATTGCCTACAATTTTACAGTTCGTGGTATACTGACGTTTCAAAGTTTGGGAGAAAAAATGTGAAAGAAAAATCTCTAAAATCTGGCCTGTAGTCGAAGGTAACAAATAAAAAAACCGAGGATGAAAACAAAACTCTGGGTTTCATACAAATACTGTGCAACAAAATACTGGTGAGATTCTAATAATGAACAGTGTGGCATTTTTTTAATACATACCAAAACTGAGTAGAAAGTCCTTGTACACCAGTGAGCATTAATCAGTTATGAGGATCGGGATGCATAAGAGGCCAAACAGATGTAGGGGACATGGAAATTGTAAGGAACAGACCAGGTGTGAAGGGCAGGACAGCTGTGTGGAGAAGAGCTGATATGGGGGCAGGCCAGGTGTGAGCGACAGGACAGGTGTCAGGGACAGGACACGTGAGAGGCCGGAAAGGTGTGAGGGGCAGGACAGGTGTGAGAGGCAGGACAGGCGAAAGAGACAAGGCAGGTGTGAGGGGTCAAGAGAGGTGTGAAGGGCAAGGCAGATGTAAGGGGTCAGGGGCAAGACAAATGTGAAGGGCAAAGAACAAAGAGAGGCGTAAGTGGTAAAACGTGAGAAGCATGAAAAGTGTGAGGGGTAGGAAAGGTGTGTGGGGCAGGACAGGTGTAAGGGTCGGGTGAGGTGTAAGGGTCGGGTGAGGTGTGTGAGGCAGGGCCGGTGTGAGGGGGGCAGGACAGGTGAGAGGGGCACGACAGGTGTGGGGGAAAGACAAGTGTGATGGACAGCACAGGTGTAGGGACAGGACAAGAGTGAAGGGCAGGACAAGAGTGAAGGGCAGGACAGGCGTGAGAGGAAGTACAGGTGTAAGGGGCAAGGCAGATGTAAGAGACAGGGCAAGAGAGGTGTTGGGAAAGAGTGGAGGGAGGCAGGATAAGTGTAAGAACAACCAGGACAGAATGAACGAGGGTACGGGGGGGGGGGGGAGCAGCACGAGGTAGTGGGGGCTACAGTGAGCGTCTGGCAGCCACGACCACAGCCGACACGTAAATCCTGTTTAGTGGCCTCACGGTCCCGGGGCACGCCAGACATTCGCGTGGACACGGGGGTAAGAGGGGCGGGGAGGGAAGGAGGGTTGAACGACTGCTGGAGGTGTGAAGGATGGGGGAAGGGAGAGGGAGTAAGAGAGGGAGAGCTAGGAGAGTGGGGAGTGGAGTAGAAAGGGGAGAGCTGGACTGAGGGCCAGACAAGTAATGGTAAGTGTGAAGGGGGGTATGGGAAACAGGAAGATGGACGATAGGCATTAGAAGGGAAGTTGGAGTGGAGTACAATGACAGTAGATGAAAGAAAAAATATGGGGAAGTGGAGAGGGTAGCTTGTGAACGTCTGGCGAAGGACATGCCAAGGGAAGGATGTGATAGAATGGGAAAAGGTGCATGGAAGGCAAAGAGAGTAGGGAAGGAGGCAACTGTAGAAGACGATATGAGGGGGTAGAGGGGATGGTAAATGAGAGAGGAAGAGAAAAAACAGTGAAGGGAGTCATTAGAAGACGGGAAAAGAGAGAAGGAATATGGGAGAAAGTAAATTAAGATGGAAGAGGAGGAACAGAGACACAAAACAGTGGAGAGGGAAGAAGTAAGCGTTGGAAGGAGGGGTGATTTGAATGAGAGGAGGGATGTGGAGAGGGTGCAAGAGAAGAATGAAAAATACAGATGAGCAAAATGGGAAGAGGTAATAAAAGAGGAGGAGGAGGAAAGGGGGGCGGATATATTGAAAATGGGCGATAGCAGGGGAAGACGTCTGAAGGGACTAAAGAAAGAGGGATTGGGAAAAAGAGAATAAAGAATATAAGATAAAAAGGGAGAAAATAAAGGAGAAGGAGGAGAAGAAGGGGCAAAAACAAAAAAAGAGAGACGAGCTGAAGGGGAGAAATGCGAAAAAAATAGGGAAAACAACCAGGTAGGGAGCAAAGGTAACCTGGCAAGAAGATAAAGGATGAGAGAATTGAAACTGAAGAATGAATCGAAAACAAGAGTGCTGCAGGAATAGGATGCGATGGCGGATGGGGTAAACGAGGGATGGGAGAGAAAAGAAGTGAAGGTGGGGAGAAAGAGGGGCAGGTTGGGGAGGAAAGGTGGGTATATGGAGAAAAGATGGGAAGAGAGGAGACAAGGAAAGAGATAGAAGAAGAAAGGAAGGAAGGAAGCAGGAGGAGGAGGAGGAGGAGGAGGAGGAGGAGACAGGTGAAATGGGCGAGATTAGAATGGAGGAGAAAAGAGAAATTGGAGGAGAGGAATGAATGGAGCTGAGAAATAGGCATGAAGAGAATACGAGTAAGACTTCTGCAGAGGAGGGGAGCAGGGTATTAAAAGGAGGGGTGGGAACGAGGATAGAGAAGAGAGCAGAATGGAGGAGAAGCAAAGCAAAGTAAAAGCGAGTGGTGAGGGAACAGATGGGAGACGAAAACGACGAACAAAAATGTGAGAATATGGAGAAAGGAAAAGGCTGGGATGCATGAAATCGTCAAGAGGAGGTAAGAATACAGCATAAAAGAAGCCATCGTGTTGAAGAGCTTAAAATGTAACATGCAAAAAACAAAACTGCTACAGAAGAATTGTAACGAAACTACATATCGCATGTCACGTGCTGGAGCAAAGCAAGTTAATTCGGTGAGAGAGCAGATCGGCCCTAAGGGAGCCGTGGCGTCCTGTTCCCGAGTACCGCGTTGTAGCAGGTGAAGTTTACGAGGTGAGAGAGAGAGAGAGAGAGAGAGAGAGAGAGAGAGTTAAGCCTTCCTCGTCTTGTAAACAACTACAGCCAATATTTATCCCTTGCCACAACTGTATTCGAGGTTCCTATTTTTCTATTTATTTTCGTGCCTTCGATTTACCAGAAAACGATAGATTTAGATAAGTTAGTTTTTTTTTTTTTACGATGAAGTGGGTGACGTTCCGTTGTTTCTATCGGTTTATGCATTTCTTGTGAACTGTGCTTGATTTGTCTTAATCTGAAGGGGTAAGGAGTTGATCAGCATTGTCGATTTCCAGAATAACTATTCACAAAGAAACTCAAAAGGAACACCCTTATCCTCCTCTTCCTCTTCCTTCTCCACTTCACCATCACCATCAAACATCACTACCACAACCACCACGACCAATCATCAGTCATTATTATGATCATCTCTGTTCAACTACCCCAGAGAGAAAGAGGTAGCCAGAAACGGGAAAGGGAGTCCATAAACATAGAAAAACTACCAAGTAACGATTGCCCTGTACCCCATACACCTCTTCAACAATAATATAGAAACAACCCTGGAAGTTATTGTACTGAACCTCTGTTCTCCTTTCATTACGAGGGGCCTCCTATCAAGCAAATGAAATCGTCAGGCAGCAGCAGTAATATAAAAAAGGGACGTCATCGTAAAAAGTGGCTTATGGAAATTGTTAGTCGTATGAACTGCGCCTGGAGATGGCAATATAGGGTGGTCCGTGATCTGCGCCAAGTCTTGTGCACAGAAGGGAAAACTCACTCTACTGTCGTTAGAAGTACAGATGTTTTGTTTATTTTTTAAAATTTCTGATCAATCACTCGGTCAATGAACGTAAGAAGCAAATTACGGAAAGTGAGAGGCTGTAAGTCGGGACGCCGATCATCCACTCACTTGATATTACGTTGCCTTCATCTTTATTATTCTTTTTCATTGTCTGCCTTCACCTCTCCCTATTTCTCCCAATCTTCTTGTCATTTTTTATTATTCATTTTTCCACTTCAGGGTTCTCTACACTGAGTGACAAGCCTATTAGTTTCCTGTAACCCAAGAAATCATTTACAACGGAAGTGATAATTATGCAGTCAAATAACAGGGTGATGTGGAGGATGCTATGATACCCGTATTAATCTGGTGAAGACACGTATTTGGTGTCCATCAGGGAAGCAGCCCTAAACACACATTCCTCGCGCTTTGCCACACCGCAAGAGAATATCGATTCAACGCACGCGAAAGCCCTGCAGGGGTGGTTGCTTGTCTGGACTGATGGGTCTGCTTCGCAAGACAGACTTGGGTTATTCAACAACAACAACAACAACAACAATGGAAAGTGCGATGGGAAGAAGAAAATGATGTACAGTAGACAGCAATAACGCTGACTAAGCCATTCCCACTATGCAGCAAAATTTGGATGCGTGATGTTACACAGACCACGTTGTAATAATACTATTGATAATAATAATAATCATCATCATCATCATCATAACAATAACAACTAGAACGCCGTAAAATTGTCAAAGGGCAATTTTCATGAAGAAAAACTTCCCCCAGCCATTTGACTATTAAAAGCCGAGCTATAAAGGGATCTTCAGGTCAAGGTCACTGATCTTCTGCATGTCACCTTAGGTCATCAAGACCTAAAAGTCCACCAGATTTGGTGACTATCTGTATTCCTTCTCGTAAAATCAGGTGACTTCTGTCTTCCGGAGTAGTCCAAAATGTTGGACCATAGATCTCAGAGAATAATGACCCAATCTGGACTATATTAAGCGGTGCATTCTGGTCACGTCCCACGTATATGCCATAAAAATTTCATCCTTCTTACTTAAGTGGTTCTTGAGCTTTATGGTCACTTTATATTTTGTTCCGGATCCTATCCGGGTTTCGGTAGTCGGCTCAGAAGGATGTTTGGTCAGATGAAGTGGCTAACCAGTACTATGACAAGGTAAAGAATAAAGGCCGTAGCTCAAATGGAAGGCAAATAGCAGAGATTTAGATCTCCCCTAGAATAATAATGATATTGACAAAAGCAAGAAGACTTCCCACAGCGATGTGGGCCGTTTTAATAATAATAATAATAAAACAAAAACAACAACAATAATAATAGAAAGACATCTTTGGCAATAATCCCATAACACTTGGTTACTCACTTCTAAAAATAGCCTCATGGACGGTGATCTTCACATACAGGAAATACCCACAAACAGAGAGAGAGAGAGAGAGAGAGAGAGAGAGAGAGAGAGAGAGAGAGANGGAAGAAAAAACGATGAAGAAGACCGAGAAGGAAGGGATGGAGAAGGAGAGCGGCTGGTTTGGAGATGTGAGGGAGGGAAGGTGGAACGCTGTCTCACAACTTCTCAAGAACCAGGTCAAGTTGGGATTTAGGTCATGATTTTTCTGCAATTCTGTCTTTGGATGGGATAGATTTGGTAGACCTTCACTTCTGCAAAAATAATCTTGAAATAAAAATCGAGTGGAATCATAGTTGCAGTTCAATCGCTCTGCCATGATCGTTTTATTATATTATGATTTTATTTACCCCTACCCTAAGCTACCATCCCATAAATCTTGTTTAGGTGGTTAGCCCTGCTCGACTTAGGAATAATCTCTTGCATTAATTGTGCATTTTCATTTTCTAACTTCATGAACATCGTTAGTATACCGATTGAGAATATAATATTCACCCATTTCTATAAGGGCATTGACTCGTATGTTTTTCGTGATAAAAGTGTAAATTTATGTGGGAACAGCCATGTTAATTTTTTTTCCCCCACTACCATGGGAGGGCCAGTGGTAGATTAAGTCTGGTAAAATCTGGTCTATCATTCTCGCTGATAATGTGAAATTATTTCGCAGGAAAGCAGGAACAAAGAAGATGCATGCATTTCAATAAAGAATGGAACACAAAAATGCATATTTCCTAAAAGCAGAAAAGCCTTTTTTTTTTTTACAGTCAAATGATTAACAGCCTAACTCGTTATTTTTTCCTCGAGTTTGTTCGTGGGAAAGGAGTTACTGGATGAATTCCTTCTTGCCCTTTTGTAGTAAAAAAAGGGGAGTAATGAACCAACCAACCAATTCATAATCGTAGATGAAGGATCAGAAGAGGATGAGGATTGGATGGAAGGTAGGAATGGGGGAGGGAATGGGGACAGGACTTGGGTACGGAGCTGGACTAGGAGATGAGATGGGTATGAAAATGTAGCATGGAGCTGGAGGAAGATATGGAAATGGAGATGGGATGGAGATGACGATGAGGATGAAGCTTGAGATAGCGATGGGAAAGGAGATGGAATGAGAATGGAAGATAAAGCATAGGTGATGGGGATAGTAATGGAGATGAGCAAGGAGAGGGATGAGGATGAAGATGGGGAGAGAAACGTGTTTATTTGAGGACAGAAAAGACAGGACAAAACTTGACACAACTTTAGCCCAGGCCATAGTCTGCCTGGTTAATCATTCCCAGGAGAAGTCAATCCAACCAGTATCGTTCGGCTATACAGGAAGCAATCTCAGAATAGCCAACAACTTTGAACTAAAAATACTGTCGAGGATTTTTGCTACAAGACTGAGCACGAGGAGCAAGTGATCGCTCTTCCTTACCTCGTTGGCGTGACACGTTGGAAATGAAAAGTGACGGTGATTCCAAATGCTGCTTATCTCGTCACCTGAGATATTTTGGTTTATCAAGGTAGTTTTCCTTCTTTTTCTTTTATGAGATAGTCTGGCTAACGTCAAACGACGCACTTGCCAATGGAAAGCCAACGCATGTCTAGGGGTTAAGCAGCACTGTACTTCGTAAGCTGGCTCTCGTATACCTCAAAGAGAGCCTCATATACGGATGGAAGATGAGTGAGAGTCGTAGATACAGCGGGGATTGATGTAAAGTCAAACATTTCGAGAAAAGTCTAATAGAAATACAAATGAGAGATAGCCTATATGAACTGGTTTCAAGTCATGAGGTGGTTATCATTCTTAAGTACCAGTGAGTGAATTATGTTCAGTACCTGTGATTAAACGTTTCTTGAAACAGGTCAACTTTTTTTTATCGAAGAAAAGAACTATGTTACATTATAAGCACTGCTGCACACCAGGGCCTCTGGGAACAGCATACGTAATACCAGCCGGATATAATTTTAAAGTATGGAAAAATAACCCCCAGCAGGAATCACAAACCAGAGCGCGCTGTTGAGTGGGCCAAAGAACAATGTCCGGGCCAGCAGTAAATACCGTAAGAGCACCATATTTAGGAGTCACCGGGAGGATTAGCCTAGGTTACGACCCTCATGGACGAATAAATATACCCCCGACCCTAAATCGGTGCTGACCAAGACCGATATAGCGGGAGAGGTATACCACACGGGGTTACCATTCTATTATTATATACATACTTGCTCCCCTTATCTGAGAGTGAAGGAAATAAAGTGGGTCCTAATACACAAACTTTATTTTCGTCGCAATCAACCCTTATCTAACTCTAAACCGGCGCTAATCATGACCGATGTAGAAGGGGAGGATTAACACAAGGGGTTACTAGGCTGTTTTTACTGGGTAAATACTCGTATTATTGGGTTTCTTAATGTCAAAACAGATTCTATGCGAGGGAAATTATATTTCCTCACTATCAATACCTGTCTGTCTACGGAAAATAAGGTGGGTAACAACAATGGAGGAAAATTACCACTGATGTAGCTGGGTACATGTCTTACCTATGTACTTACTCTCAACTTCTCATACAGCACTACAAATCTTCAGTATATTCAGTCTCTTGTAAGCCAAAGACTTGCGAAACATATCTTGAGCGTCCTACATCTTTTCAGAATTACATCCACCTACTACATCAGAACCGAGTACAGGAGACTTAGGAGTCTCGTACACTATTAGATTCTCATACACACGGCAGCATATGTATGTAATCTGCAATAAATCTGTCATTCTGTACACCTTTACTCAGAGTTGCGTGCAGTACAACTAAACACTCGTGTGCTCAAAGTATTACATTCTTATAAGACAAACCTACTTTTACTTAACCTAGCCCAGCCAAACTCTCCATTAATTTTTCTTCATCTAACCTGATTTAAAATTACTAATTTGACCTGAATCACTATGACACGATATATCGTAGACCAGTTTAGTATAAACTTTCACAAATTAACCTGAGAGCTCCTTATCCAACCTAATCTAATCTAAACCTGGTATACTATACCCTAATCTAACTCAACTCGCCCTAACCTAACCTAACCTGGGAGTCCGTGACCGGGCAGCAATGAAACGCCAACCGCCACAGCGCTCTCACCTCACGTCACCTGACCTGATCTGACCTAGACTACTCCGCTCTACTCTACCCTAACATAAGCTCACTTCACATCACCTAACTAATTCCACTTTAATCTAATCCAAGCTAGCCTATCTTAAGCTAACGTAATTTAACCCAGAAGCCTGCGACTATGCAGGAAGGTATAAGACGCAGACCACCACCACCGCCGCCACCCCTTGCCACTGTCTCAACTTGGAGCTGTCCAATTAGTCGGACTCCTGGCCCACGAAATTCAGAGATCATCGTATCATTGCGCGAATATCTGCCCACCAATTAAATTAAATTCCGCAGTAGAGTAACGACTTTATATTTATAGTATTGCTATTTCTATTTTTTTTCATTATAGTAAT
>JAGKTI010034817.1:0-11382 GCA_018397915.1 Birgus latro | reverse complement strand
TAAGAGAAAGAAGTTCCTATTTTACATCATGAAATCAATGACAGATGAGCTTTTAAAATGAAGAAAGAAGGGAAACGTATAGAGAAAAAAAAATCTGATGAGAAAACTGGCACCATGGTTCACCTGCGAAGAGACGGCAATTCGAAACTCAAAACTCAACTTTTCCACTATAAGAGAAAGAAGTTCCTATTTTACATCATGAAATCAATGACAGATGAGCTTTTAAAATGAAGAAAGAAGGGAAACGTATAGAGAAAAAAAATCTGATGAGAAAACTGGCACCATGGTTCACCTGCGAAGAGACGGCANAAAAATCCTATTGGCTAATCTCGTATCACTTTCCTCACCTTTTTCTCCTACAGGTGGGATTAAGTTCGCGGTTTTCCCTTGCAAAAAGATGAGGGGTTGTATTTTTCGGCGCAGTGGGGACGTATACGTGGTGGAACTGGAGTTACGGCTGGCAATAAAACAGAGACGGAATTGTTGGCTGTACATTTTAATCCAGTGAGTGCAGCCTAGCGGGAGATTTACTGCAGTTCTGGAGGTTGTGTAAAGGAGAGGGAGAGAGAAGAAAATTAATGATGAAGGAGGAATAAATAATGAAAAAAAAGAAGGCTCAAATCAATGCCTATCGACTGCACAAGTCACTGAGACTGACAGTATTCTCACTCACTCTCTCTCTCTCTCTCTCTCTCTTTGCCCTAAGAATACAACCCACAGTAGTGTTTCCAGGTCTCCAACTTACTGCCGGGTGAACAGGAAAAAAGAGGGAACACAACCTGAATTTAACAGTTTGACCGGTCGGAACTGAGAATGGGGGCTACCTGATAGTACTTATATAACAACACTGACGCAACACCAGGCGAATGGAGAGAGCGGCGAGTTGAAAAGCAGGGGAAGCCTAAGATGTTTCCGAAACCTGTTTGTGGGTACCGGTAGCCAGTTTCCCTTCTTCAACCCCTTCTCCTAAAAATCCTTCTCATCTCTTCTTCCTCGGGTTGCAGATTTTTATTATTTTTACTTTGCGTTCCCTCCCTTTCGGTTCTTCCTTTTTACATTATGATTTTTCTTTTTATTTTTCGTCTACTCTCATATCTCCATCTTTCACTCTGGGGTCCCTAGTTTCATACCTGTTTCCATCGCTGCATCTCCTTTTTTTACTGTCTTTTTTATACTGCTCATTCCTTTACTTCATTCCTTTATTTTCCGCTTTTAGCTTCTCAAATCAAACTTTCCCTCCGAACGTCTTTCCTCCTCTCCTCCCATTAGTTTTCTCCTCATCATCATTTTTTTCTTCTCATCATCATCATCTTTTTCTTCGTCTCCTGACCATCATCATCATCTCCTCCTCCTCCACTCTTTTTCCTCCACCCTTATCTCTCCGACCTTGAACGGCTTACATCAATCCATCCACCTCTCTCTCTCTCTCTAATTAGCTTTATTTTTTTCCCTAATGCTTTTCATTTGAGGATTTCAAACAGAATTTGACGCTTTTTACTGATCGTAAGTTTCTAATACTGTTATTGTATATTCTGATTATGACAACAACTATGAGTGATGACTAATGATGATAAGCAGCAGCATTAGTAGTCGTAGTAGTCGTAGCAGTAGAAGTAGTTGTAGAAGTAGTGGTAGTAGTAGTAGGAGTAGTAGCAGTAGTGGTAGTAGTACCGGTAGTAGAAGTAGTAATAGTAGTTGTAGTAGCAGTAGTTTCATTATCATTTATAATAATATCATCACAATCCATATTTCCCACAAATTTCACCATACCTGTTACATAATTGGCAAGGGCTAATAATTTATAAATCAATAAATCAGTTAATGTACCACGAAAATAGGGAGACAAATAAATCATGAGAGAGAGAGAGAGAGAGAGAAAAAGACGGACAGACAGAAGGAGGAAATGAAGATCTGGTGGACATATTAAAGTGCGAAAGATAAAACAATAAAGGAAAGAACAGGGGAAAATGAGGGACGGAAAGGGATAGGTGGAGTGGCGCTGAGAGATCAAAGGATGAAAAAAAAGGAGGAGAAAAAGGACAAAAGAGAGACAATGGAGAGGAAAGAACAGGGGTGGAATAAAGAAAAGACTGGGAGACCGAACACGAGGAGACAAAGAGAGACTGGGGGAAGAACACAGAGAAGCAGAGAGGAAGACAGGAAGGAAGGAGGTAATGTTAAAATAATACGAAAGAGAAATGAGGGCGAAAGATATCAAGAAACCCAAACAGCAAAAGCCAGGTGATTTATATATAAGTCCTTTGTGAGCTACATATTATGACGATAGTTTCTGTTTAAAGTTCAAGATAAAGACAGTAAAGCGGGAGGGCCCCCACACTCTACAATCCCTCCCAGATGAAGTGTACTGAAGCTCTTTCACCTTAACTTTGCCAAGGTTTTCGTCCTTTTGAAGCCTACTGCACGTAGCTCTGTGGCAGAAAAAAGGATAATGCTACGGTTCTATACTCTTTCCATAGCACTTCTTCGTGACTAACACTATTTTGAGTGTCAATCTATGGTTATCAGTATTCAAAATGGATAGATGGCAATTTTAGTCCGAGTGTAAAAAAAAAAAAAAAAAAGAGGTCCACAATGCAACACAAAATGTTTCAAGGCTACCGGTGTTTTATAAGGATGAATGGAAAATACCGTAAGCTCTACAGATATCAACTGAACACTTTCAGTACGAGGGCGACTTTTGTACATACCGGTACTATAAATATTCTGTTATAAGCAAAATATTTCATTCGGCTAAAAAATATCCTTCAATAATAATGGGGGAGTGTGAAGTTGTCTCCTCATCAAACGCCGCAACTCCGAAAGACCTTCTTACACCAGATCAAGCATACCGTAACACAGAAATACACCATCGTACTGACTGATCTGACATTTCTCCTCTAACATGGTAACTCCGAAAGATCTGCCAGCACCATAATTAAACTGCTGGGTGGTAACCAGCATGAAAACTAATAACTCATATTGTGTTGAGAGGGTTAACAATTATCCTTACACTACGATAACGTATCAGTACCATAATAAACTAACCTAATCTAGCCTACCCTAAACTAAACTAACCTCAACTAACCTACCGTAACCTAACCTACCCTACCCTACCTCACCCTATCCTACTGTAACCTAACTCAACCTAGCCCAAGCTATCCTACCCCAATCTACAATAACAGGGGCCTGCTCTAGGAGCTTTTGTCCAGACTCAGCTTCTTGTTTCAAAATCTCTCCTAGGATGAATAAAACTGCCTGGTGGTAGCAAGACGTACTACAGCACCGTCATCGTAGTAAAGGGGTTAAGCGCATAACAGGTGTTGCCCGCCTTCATCGGCAGTGACTTGGACTAATGAAAAGATTAATTAGAATTTTGTATGTCATCTGTCATCGTGTTCAATTCGGCATTACAAGCTACAGACTTCTAAAAATCCTTCACCTCTGGGACACTTTTGTATCATTTTTGCTACCACTATCAGTTTCTTTTCATCTGACTAATCTTGGTAACCCCTTTCAGCTCAGTTCATGGTCAGGTATAGACAGACGGAGGAATGAGTTTGACTAGTACCTAAGGAGACTCACTCCTACCTCAAAACTACGGCTCACCGAATTCCACGTAATCACAACTTAGTATTCAAGTCGTAAAAGTGGACCATGGACCACCTCCGTCAAATGAAAACAAATCGGCTACTGATTATTCAGTTTAGGCGAGTACCCTAGCAGTGACGGAGGTAATGAAGGCTATATCTAACCCCTCCAGTTCGAAAGGAATCTCTTAAGCATAATCGCCTGAAGATAGTAAACACAAAAGTAAAAAGAAGTCAACGGATCAAAGTGTTGAATGTAAATACTTTAGTCTACCACAAGGCGAAATAATCTGTTCCATATGTATTCAGCTTTCCTGCAGAAATAGTTTGTTTCACTGAACGTAACCCCTTCAATACGATCAAATCTGGTTTATTCTGATACCTCTAGGTGATTCTTATTCAAATTAGGTAAGATTTCACGTACTGAACGCGTTACGGAAAGCTGTCTGTAACCCCCTCCAGTTCGAAATGCCTCTCCCATGCTGAATAAAATCGTCTGAAGGTAGCAAGGATACAATAAACAGGTTATCGGATCCAAGGGTTAAAACCAGTCTATTATGAAGTGCCGGTATCTATACTCTATTTACTCTAACTTGGCTTGAAACTGCCTTCCCCCCATCTTGAGTGCTGACTTGTATCAAGAGATTAACACTAGAACAGGTGCTATGGGAAGGAAGTTGAGTCGTAGCATTGCCTTTTCCTGGCACTGAGCTACGATAAATATGCTGCAAGGGGAAGAAAATCTGGACTAAGTTAACGTGAAGGAGTTGCAGCACCGGTCATACCATTAAGTCGTTTGAAAATTCTATACAGGCTACTTAGATTATACATCCCCTCGTTATCTGCGCTTAGGTAGGCTAGCCACTTCAGTCTGATGACGCACTTTTCTTTATATTCTGATAGCCTCCAGACGATTTTACTCAACTACCAGAATACCTGTCGAACTGGAGAGGTTAATATTGCCCTGTTTAACCCCTCCACTAATAGAGATCCTTCCAAGTTGGGCAATGATCGTCTGGTGATAGCAAGCAACAAAATACGTTACCGGACTGAAGGCGCAAAGTAGTTTCAGATGGAGGAGAGGGAGGAATGGGATGGGTGGGAACTGACAGAGAGAAGAGGTGGAGAGGCAGAGAGAGAGACGGTGAGGAGGAGGGAGGGAAGGAAAGGGAAGCGGAAGGGAGAGAAGGAAGGAATTAATATGGAGGAAAGAGGATGGGGATGGAGAAAAAAGAAGACTGAGGGGGAATGGAATGGGGGAGAGTATGGAGGGAAGAAAAGAGATGGTGGAGAGGGGATCTGATGGAAAGAGGAAAGGAGGGGGAGAGGAAGGAAGGAGTAATGGAAGGGATGAGGAGAAAGGAGGGAGTAGCATAGGTCAGGACTGAAGCATATCATTAGTCTCTCTTTCTCTCTCTCTTTCTGTGTGTGTGTGTGTGTGTGTGTGTGTGTGTAAACGACAAATTTTTATGTACGAAGATGTGTGTATATATCTGTGTGCGTGCGCTTCTGTATATATGTGCGTGTGTGCACATGTGTCGTGATTCACTGCAACCCTTTCAGCACTTTCCCACACCTCCTCCTCCCCGTTCTCTCTCTCTCTTTCTCACTGATTTCTTGTTTTCTTATTTCTCTCACTCTCATTTCCCTTTTCCTTCCTTTCTCTTTTAAAACATTTCCTTCCGTCTTTCCTCTCACCTATTTTGTTCTCCTCCTCTTATCTCTACTCTTTACTTCCCTCTTTTCTTCCACTTTTCCTCCTGTCTCTCTATTCAGTCCTTCCGTCCTCTTTTTCATTCTTTTCATCTTCTCTCGTGTTTTCATTTTTCTCTTCCATTTTTCCCTACTCTCGTCCCTCTATCAACTTTCCTTCATTTCTTTCCTTCCTAATCTTTATTCTCTACCTCCCCTCCCTCCCCCTTTCCTGTTTTCTTTCTTTCCTCACCCTCTAACTTCATTCTCCACCACCCACCTTCCCCCTTCCTTTCTCTCAACCCCTCCCTTCCTGTATCCCCCTCTCATCCCTTTCCTTCCTTCCCCCACCCTCTCTCCTCCCTTTCCTCCTTCTCCCACCCCCTCCCCCTTTCCTTCCTTCCCCCACCCCCTTCTTCCATCCCCTCCTTCCCCCACCCCCTCTCCTCCATTCCTTCCTTCCCCCACTCCCTCTCCTCACTACATCCTTCCTCCCCAAACCTCCCACCTGCCTTCCATCTTTAATCTCCCAGCACCTCCCAACTCTCTTCCGGCAGTGTTTAATCCTTCTTCCTCTGTTTCCTCCCTTTCCTCCATCTTTCCTTCCTCCATTCTCTCACATATTTATCTTCATCGTCTTCTCTCCTTTCACCAGACTTACTTCCTTTAACTTTCTCTTTAATTTTTCTTCAGTCTTCTCTGTTTTGCTTAACTGTATATTTTTTCTTCTTTTTTCACTCCCCCTCTCTCTTTTCCCCTCCCTCCTTTCCACCTTCTTTTCCCTACTTCCATCCTCCTCATCTCTCTTTCCCTCACCCCGTTCCATATTCTCTCCTTCACTTTATCTCCCTTTTATCTCTACTCTCATCCATCCCTTCCCTCAGTACCCCCTCCCCTCCCAATTTCCTCTCCTCAAATCCCCCCCACCTTCTGTCTACCTTTCACTTCCTCTCCTCTTCCCCCTCCTCCTCTCCTCCCCTCTTCCTCCACCCCCGTCTTCAACAGTTTTAATTCAACTTTTACCCCTCCTTCCTTCCTGTTCATTACTTCCCCTCCCCTACCCTCCCCTCCCCCAATCCTCTCTCCCAATCACCTTTCCAATACTTTCTATTTCCTCTTACTTTTACCCCTCCCCCCCGCCCCACCAACTCCCCACCACCATTCCTTTATATTTTCCCCACATTTGCCCTCCTTTTACACTCCCCCTCCCCCTCTGCATTTCATCCCCCCATTCCTCCCTACCCTCTCCTGTCTAACCCCTTCTACTTTCACCTCCATTTCCCTCCCTCCTCTCTTGACTCATTCTCCTCTCTCTCCCCCTTTTACCACCTCCCATGCACTTCTACACTTTTCTTCCATACTCTTCCCCACTTTCTCTCCTACTCTCCCCTCCTCTTATTTCTTCAATCCTCTTTCCCCCTCCCCCCAACTTTCAGAATTTTCCTTCCATTTTCTCTCCTCTGAATAGGTAACAGAGCAAAGACAGCACTGCAAAGGCAGGCAAGCAATTCCGAGAGATCTTGATCGACTATTTAACTGGGCCCAAGTTTGACAAATGGATTTCAATATCAATAAATGCAAAGTGCTAAACATTGGCAGTAAAAATGTAAGAGCTAGTTATAGCACGAATAATGTCCAACTTGATAGGGTAAACCATGAAAAAGACTTAGGAGTTATAATGACAGACGATCTGAAACCAAGCAAACAATGCACAGAAGCTGTGAAAAAAAAAAGCCAAAATTTTGATTGGATTCATAGGTAGAGCATTTGAATATAAATGTGATAATATCGTCCCAAAGCCAAAATTTTGATTGGATTCATAGGTAGAGCATTTGAATATAAATGTGATAATATCGTCCTCACTTTGTATAATTCCTTAATACGCCCGCACCTGGAGTACTGTGTTCAGTTTTGGTCACCGTATTATAAAAAGGATATGGAAAAGCTTGAAAGTGTGCAGCGAAGGATGACAAAGATGATACCTAGACTGAGTGACAGCCCTGAGTTAACGGTCACTACTCATACTTTCGACCTATGATGGGCTGTGGATCACTGAGGGTCCCTGTTGGTTAAGTGACCACCAGCGGGATTTTTTTTTAAATGTACCAGGGGTCACTGCTTCAGGAGGTGATTTGCGTGCTTGTCCTGCATGGGAAAGTTCCTAGTCTCAGTGGAATGAATGAAGCTGGGGCCTGATTGACAGCTGTCTACCTTAATAGCGCTAGGCAAGGCTGCTGCACCACCCCTGAACATCCACACTGTGCACTGTGCAATTTCCACGCTGTGTTCGCAGACGCCCCGTTAACTCAACGTACCCGTACATAGTGGCATGTATTATTTATTTATTCGATTATTCATTTTACTTTACTACTTTCTCTTTCAGATTATTCATAGTGGTAGCTTATAAAGTATTACAGAATGTAACTTTTCCTTTTCAGTCTTTCCTATGAAATATCCATGTCAGTTTTTCCATCCTGCATGGTGGTTTTTCTCACTTTTCTTGCCATGTAGAGTTAGATCTCGTAGTCATAGTCTACTCTGTAACAAACAGCCTCGAAAGGACCACGAGGTCTGTTGCTGTCTGCTTTCCTTTGTACTTGGTACTCTTATACCCCTCACCTTCCCTCTCCCTACCTCCTTCCCTTCCCCCTCCCTCCTCCTCTTCCCCTCTCTCCTTTCCCTCCCCCTTCCTCTCTCTCTTCTCCATCCCCCTCCGTCTCCTTTCTCCCTCCCCCTTCCTCCTCCCATTCCCCTCCCCCTCCCCCTTCCCCTCTCCATCCCTCTCCGCCTCCCCCTCCCCCAACACCTGCGTACGGTCGCGCCGGAAGTGGGACGGGCCACCTGGTACCCCACACCAGGCACGGTACACTCACAGGGTACTGGAAGGTGTGCTGGTGGCGGTTGTGGTACTGGTGGTAATGGTGGTAGTGGTGGTAGTAGTAGGTGTGCTCGTAGTGGCTGCGATAGTTGTGTGGTAGTGGCTGCGATAGTTGTGTGGTAGTGGTGGTAGTTCTGGTGGTGGTAGTTGTACTGGTAGATGTGCTGGTAATGGTTGTGGTATTGGTGGTAATAGTAAATGTGGTAGTAGTGGTAATGGTGGGTGTGCTCGTAGCTGTTGCGGTAGTTGTGTGGTGGTGGTGGTAGCTGTGGTAGTAGTAGGTGTGCTCTACACAAAGTGACAAGCTTGGGATGGCATCTGGTAGTGTTTGTTTAGTGTGGTGTTGGTGGTTGCGGTTGTGGTTATGACAGTTGTGGTGGTAGTGGTAATAGCTGTGGTAGTTGTGGTAGTTGTAGATGAGATAACTGTGCTTGTGGCAAACCTACTGTAGTACAAGTGGAAATCGTAATGGTGGTTGTAGTGGTAGAGGTAGCTGTGGTGGTTGTAGCTGCGGTAGGCATGGTGGTAGTGGATGGAATGCTTGTGAAAATGGTGTTTGTGGTACGGTGTGTCGGTGGTTATAGTGGCATGGGTGGATGTGCTAGCTGTGGAGGGAGTGCTTGTGGTAGTTATGGTTAGTTATGGTAGATGTGTGTGTGGCAGCTGAGGCGGTGGTAACTGAGGTGGCGGTAGGCTAGCTGTGGTACTGTGGTGAGTGGCTGATACACTGGTAATGCATATGTAGTAGCAGTGACAGAAGCAATGTTGCTGCTGCTGTTGTTGTTGTTGTTGTTGGTGGTGGTGGTGGTGGTGGTTAAAAGTACTACATACTTTACTAAAATGCTTGGTCATGATAAAGAGAAGATAAAGAATACCGGTACAATAATAATGATGATGGTGGTGGTAATAATAATAATAATAAATGATGTTGATAATAATAATAATAATAATAATAATAATAATAATAATAACAATAATAATAATAGTAATAATAATAATAACAATCATCATCCTTATTCTGATCTAAAGATGGAGGATCCAGAAACAAGAAAAAAAAATACAGACGATCAAAGGCAGGAAAAGCTAATCAAATAAAATCATATACCAGTTTACAAGTGTCCTCTGTAAAAAAAAAAAAAAAAAAAACAGCTGTAGCTACTTGAACTGGTGTAGGATGAAGTCGGGGGGGCGGGACTACTCTGGGGAAGTGAGTTCCAAAGATAAGTGCTGGGAATAAATGAACTCCCCAGATGTACGAATATGGGTGAAATAACAGCGCAGCCTACCCAAGACACAACCAGGTCTTCACAGTCAATAATAACAGGAACAACACAAATAATAAGCCTAATTCCAGGACGGCACTAACGAACACAACGATCAAGCACTTACCTCTCTCCTCTCGCTACCCACCGCCATTCTTATAACACAGTATAATATTGACACAGCAATTAACTCCGTGGACAATCATCATTATGCTTTCACCACAATCATAAACTCTTTTTGTTTTACTAATTGTCCATTGGGAAACGTACATTGTCTGTAAAGACAGACTAATTATGCCTTCTAATACAACGATCTACTTTTTTTTTTTTTTACTTCGGCCTCTTTACCTGGAGGGCGATTTCAGCTTTTTCAGTTCGACGACGTACGGTATTTTGTGGATCGTTCTTGGTACTGTCAGACGATTCTATTCAGTTTACAAAAAGTGCCCGGGTAGTGTAGGGATTAACGAAGAATATCCGATTCTTACAGCTGCAGAAGTCTAAGCATAATAGAATCGTCTGTAAATGGGAATAAAATGACGTCAGCGGAACGAAGGGATTGAGAATATAATCAAGTATCTCCATTCATAACATCTGAGTATACTGTACGGTATAACATCTGTCCTCGGCCTGAAATGGTTGGGAGACCCCACCTCGCACTGAAGAAGTTTAGGAAGGCTACTCCTAACCAAGATCTAAAGACTAGTCTTTAGATCTTGCTCCTAACCCCTCCGGTTGGAAAAATCTCAACGAGGTGAATAAAATCGTCGGGAACAAGAATACAAAGTGCCTCCTCGAGCTGAATGGGTGAATAACTAACTCAAGCAATGTTCACATTCTAAGTCATACGTTAATTCTTCGTGAAAACTTAACCCCTTCACCCCCATGATGTATTTTCCTGCTTATTCTTGCTAAATGCAGTCTATTTTATGTAGCTTAAGGTAGATCTCTCGCAGTGAAAGGGATGCTATCTAATCCTCCCCCCCCCCCCGGCTCGAAAAACTCTCTCCAGCACTAAATACAACCATCCGGAGCCAGCAAGAATACGCCACCGGCATGAAAAGGATAATTAGTTTCTGACGCAGGTATATGTGTTTCAATAGCTCACAGTGTCATCTCACTACGCAGCTCCACGATGCCAGAGTATTCTTGCACAAGGCTCGTTAATTTTCTCAGTTATTTGATTCATGCAAATCATCTCGACATCAAACCTATACATACCGTATAACATGGAGGGGAATGGTATTATGTAAGATGTATCACAAAAGAGGTGTTAGAAGCTAGGATGCCTACCAGTCAAATATATACGAATAACATAATAGAATGGTGTAACGTAGGACGCTAAAAAGGTGTTAGAAAGCCTTTCAAGCTAAATCCATACCGTACACCCAAGCAAGGGAATGGTGTTAGGTAAGACGTATCACTCAGGCGTCAGAAAGCCTGCCAAGTCAACAGGAATAGGACTCATAAAACAGCATCATCATCCCCTATGGCAAGTCTCCCTGGCACAGCTTTATACCTACATTACGGCACGTTAATATCCTCGTGTTGCCGGTGTGACTTGTGCAACATGATCCCCCTTCTGGTAGGCATAGGAGGCTTCGATGCACTACATTATAAGATACTCTAGAGTGTTATTGAAGGGTACAGCCGATCATTTTTAGCCTATATGCACAGTGCCCAGTGAGGATCAGAGCCATAGGAGAGATTATCAACGAGTATTATGCACAGTACAAGGTGGTCCGTAAATTGCGCTCCACTACAAACCCACCTGGAGGTATCTAAGGTATTGCGGGGACGGCTCAATCTATGGTGTGGGCGTGTGTCAGTGGGCATGGGAAATATATTAAGCACGACAGACACTGATGATGCTATGCCGTACGCTCAACACACAAGGAATCGCCTGGTAGAATGAAAGACAAGTGTTATACATGGATCACCCTGTAAACCGATTAGGAAGTGC
>JAGKTI010034816.1:0-11382 GCA_018397915.1 Birgus latro | reverse complement strand
AGTATATACAGTAAAACCTCGATATAACGGACTTCAGTAGACCGGAATTCACTTTTATCAGACTCGAGGAGCCACCGGACTATACTCCTATATATCGGAAAAAGTCCGATATAGCCAGAAAGCAGTCCGGACTGCCTGACAACTTCAGCTATGTTCACCACAATAAGACAAGTAAAAGACATGTTTTTCAGTGCACAGTACAGTATTATTATACCATTTGATTAATGTAGTGAAGGTATAACACAGTACAATACTGCAATGGTGGTGAAAACTACCGATGCAATCCGGACTAATGTCTGATATATCGGAAAAAGTCTGGATTAGCAGGGGTAAGTCCGGATGTCACTTTTATCGGAAAATCGCATATTTCGGACTGGCCTGAGCCCCAATTAGTCCGTTATAGTGAGGTCTTACTGAGTAAAACCTTGATATAACGGACTTCAGTAGACCGGAATTTGCTTTTATCGGACTCGAGGAGCTACCGGACTAAACCCCTATATATCAGAAAAAGTCCGATATAGCCAGAAAGCAGTCCGGACTGCCTGACAACTTCAGCTATGTTCACTACAATAAGACAAGTAAAAGACATGTTTTTCAGTGCATAGTACAGTATTATTATACCATTTGATTAATGTAGTGAAGGTATAACACAGTACAATACTGCAATGGTGGTGAAAACTACCGATGCAATCCGGACTAATGTCTGATATATCGGAAAAAGTCCGGAATAGCAGGGGTAAGTCCGGATGTCGCTTTTATCGGAAAATCGCATATTTCACACTGGCCTGAGCCCCAATTAGTCCGTTATAGCGAGGTCTTACTATATATGTATATATATTTACGTATACACGTGTATTGTTATATATACTGTATAGATATGTATATATTTTATTTATATAGTATATTATATAATACATATATATATACAGTAATCCCTCCAATATCCGACATAATAGAGGCAAAGGCATGTCCGGATATTGGTCCTGAAGCTTCAGCACTGGTTTTTCATGACCCTAACCTAACCTAAATCAGAAAACTACCTTCCTACCTCCCTAGTGGACATGTATAGCACTTATTTAGGTCCCTTTTCACATAAATAATGCATACATAGCATGAATTTATTGAATTTTAACCAAAAAATGATGATTTAGGAGTGAGTCAGTCATAGGAGCTCAGAACTTGCCAGCATAGTAAAAGTAAGTATCGGACATGGAAATCATCTTTTCTCACATTTTATGCACTAAATTATTGGATACAAAGCATCAAATACAGTAAATGATGTTAATTGCTACCTGGAAAATGTTTAGGTTAAGTTAGGTTAGGTTTGGTTAGGTTAGGTTAGGATAGGTTAGGTTATGACCGCCCATGAAATTCACTGCTTCAACCTTTTTCATAGCTGGTGCACTTAATAACCATGCATGAAAGAATTAAATTAAAAGCAGGAAATTATGACTAACACAATGTTAGGTTAGGTTAGGTTAGGACCGGACATGAAATTCACTGCTTCAACCTTTTTTGTAGCTGTTTTACTTAACCATGCATGAAAAAATTAAATAGCAAGCAGGAAATTATGATTAACATTTAGGGTAGTTTTTTAACACATGTACAGCATGATGAAAACAGGTTAGGCATGAAAATCTTTATGGTAACCATAGGTTAGGTTAGGTTAGGACCGGACATGAAATTAACTGCTTCAACCTTTTTTCTAGCTGTTTTACTTAAGAACCATGCATGGATAAATTAAATTGCGAACAGGAAATTATGATTAACATTTAGGGCAATTTTTTAACACATGTACAGCATGATGAAAACAGGTTAGGCATGAAAATCTTTATGGTAACCATAGGTTAGGTTAGGTTAGGACCGGACATGAAATTCACTGTTTCCACCTTTTTTCTAGCTGTTTTACTTAGAACCATGCATGGAAAAATTAAATAGCAAGGAGGAAATTATGATTAACATTTAGGGTAATTTTTTAACACATGTACAGCATGATGAAAACAGGTTAGGCATCAAAATCTTTATGGTAACCATGGGTTAGGTTAGGTTAGGACCGGACATGAAATTAACTGCTTCAGCCTTTTTTCTAGCTGTTTTACTTAAGAACCATGCATGGATAAATTAAATTGCAAGCAGGAAATTATGATTAACATTTAGGGTAACTTCTTAACACATTAACAGCATCATGAAAAAAGGTTAGGCGTGAAAATCTTTATGGTAACCATAGGTTAGGTTAGGTTAGGACTGGACATGAAATTAACTGCTTCAACCTTTTTTCTAGCTGTTTTACTTAAGAACCATGCATGGATAAATTAAATTGCAAGTAGGAAATTATGATTAATATTTAGGGCAATATTTTAACACATGTACAGCATGATGAAAACAGGTTAGGCATGAAAATCTTTATGGTAACCATAGGTTAGGTTAGGTTAGGACCGGACATGAAATTAACTACTTCAACCTTTTTTCTAGCTGTTTTACTTAAGAACCATGCATGGATAAATTAAATTGCAAGCAGGAAATTATGATTAACATTTAGGGTAACTTCTTAACACATTAACAGCATGATGAAAACAGGTTAGGCATGAAAATCTTTATGGTAACCATAGATTAGGTTAGGTTAGGACCGGACATGAAATTAACTGCTTCAACCTTTTTTCTAGCTGTTTTACTTAAGAACCATGCATGGAAAAATTAAATAGCAAGCAGGAAATTATGATTAACATTTTCGGTAATTTTTTAACACATGTACAGCATGATGAAAACACGTTAGGCATGAAGTTAGGGTACTTACGAACAAAAACTGGCCGTCCTGATGTAATAACCCACTCTATCATCTCATACTCTGATAGGAAGACGTTGCACCTGACTCACCTTTCCACTTGAGAATCACCAGCACTTCTCACCAACACTTTCACTAAGGTTCTTTTTTATAACTGGAAAAACATCACTTCACTGCATTGTACATAACAGTAAATTCCCATGTGGTCTAGTGATGATCCATGGAGCCTTGTGAACTTCTCAGCAGCAGCTTTCACCTCCGTTCCACGTACTAACACACCAGCAGCACATTGTTGTCGATACAAAATCAACATGGAGCGGTCGATGTCTGCATACTTAGGAGTAAACATCACCTTCCTCTGCACGTTTCGTCTGGTCTTCGATGCGAAATCAGCCGTGTACTGCTGTAGTTTGTCTCTGGACTTCTTGATATCAAATAAGGTGGAGCGAGGGAGGTTGAACTCACGCAAGATGCGCCCTGTTGACCAGCCGACGTCCACCTTGTCCAATATCTGCCTCTTCTTCTCCAGAGTCAGATCCACTCTTTTCCTCTTCTCAGGAGGTGGGGCCATCATCACACACATGATGAAGAAGGTGAAGAGCAGTACCAAGCACTGTAGGAGGTAGGGTATCACCACAAAAGCAATCACTTTGGCCGCCATTTTCGGAGTTGTTCACGAGGGAGGAGGGGAGTGGGTAATGGCGACCGATAGTGGCGTCACGAGTGTAAGCAGGGGATCGGCGCGCGGGGGAAATTCAAACTGACGCAGTCCCAAAAAATCGAAAATTAATCGATTTTTTTTCGGATTTTCTTTCATTTTGGGGGTTGAGCAGCCCAGAATGTCCGGTTAGTGAGTATGTCCGGTTATTGGACATCCGGATATTAGTGGGATTACTGTACTGTTTATATATTTATATATATATTTTTTTTTATGCAAGGAAGAAGGAACCAAAGGCCACAGTCCTGCATACTGTTCCTTCCAAGAAAAAGCAAAAACAGTACAAAAGAGAGCCAAATTCAAGATATGTATTCATATATACATTCATACATATGTATATACCCATAGCTATCTTCATTAATGATGGTTAATTGTCTTGTTATTGTTGTGAAGGCGAATTTGATTTGACGGCGAATTGTCCCCAAACCATCAGTCCTTGCTGATGACTTCATTATAGCTCTTATTTTTTTTTCTTTATTATTGATGACTAATTTCTTTCAAAAATAGTTTCACACTGCATTTTTTTTTTTTTTCCACCGAAACTTATTCCTGGTGAAATATGCGTGCTGCTAGATGGCCATCAAAAGGGATAGTAAGTTTTGATTTTTATTAACCCTCCCCGTAAAACATATAACTCAAGTCAAATGTCCACCCCATACGGGATTATGGCTTCTGGTAATCGATAGATAGATCACCCATAGCTGTCTTCATTCTACCTATCTATTTATCTATCTGTCTATTGCCAGACTCCTCAGTCCCGCACGGGGTGGCCACAAACAAATCGCCTCCATCTCGCTCTCTCCCCCGCCATTTCACTACCCCGCTCCCAGCTCACACCCCCCTCTCTCATGTACCTCTCCACTCCATCCCTCCATCTCATCCTCGGCCTTCCCCTCCTTCTCCCCCCCCCTCCACCCCACTCACATACACACTCCTCATCAGTCTTTCACTCTCCATCCTCTCCACATGCCCAAACCACCTTAACGTGTTTCTCCTAACACTTCCTATCACGTCCACATCCACACTACAATGCTCCTTCACTTCCTCATTTGTTAGTCTCTCTCTCCATGTGACTCCACATACTCCTCTCATACAACTCATTTCCACTGCTCTCACTCTTGACTTATGTCCTTCCAACAGGGTCCAAGCTTCACTTCCATATGTTAGACTTGGTATCACAATACTGTCATGTAACACCTTTTTCACTTCCATGCTCACTTCCCTGTTTCTTATCACTGCTCTCAATGAACCAGCAACCTTCCTTCCCTGTTGCACCCTTTCAAGCACTTCACCCTCCAGACTTCTATCCTTACTCATCACACTACCCAAGTCCTTAAATGCACTCACATTCTCCAAATCCTCTCCATCCAGTCTCACTGTACATTCACTGGCTTCAGTTCTCTCGAAGACCATCACTTTACTTTTCCCTATATTCACCCTTAGATTCCGTTTCTTACACACTATCCTAAACTCGTCTACCAAGCCTTTCAGCTCCCCTTCATCTTCACTCAACAACACAGTATCATCTGCAAACAACAGTACAGGGAGTTTCCAAACACTGCTCTCTCTCACTAGGGCCGCTCCAACATCCACTGCCCTACCTTGTATTTCTTTTATAACTCCATCCATATACAGATTGAACAACCATGACGACATGACACATCCTTGTTTCAGTCCAACCTTCAAATGGAAAGATTCACTTAGATTGCCATCCACACGTACTGCAGCCTTAGCACTCTCATACATACTCTTCACTGCCTTCAACAACTTCCCATCAGCTCCATATATTCTTAATACTTTCCGCAATTCTTGTCTATCCGCCCTGGCATATGCTTTCTCCAAATCCATGGAGGCTACTTACAACTTCTTTCCCTTCTCTAGAAAATTTTCCTCTAAAGATCGAAGAATGAATATCTGGTCTACACAACCTCCCTCCTTCCTAAAACCTCCCTGTTCTTCTCCAACTAATTTGTCTGTAATTTCCCTAACTCTGTCAATAAGTCCTACCATCTACTTTTCCTGTTACACTGAGAAGGCAAATGCCCCTATGATTACCACACACTGCTTTTTCTCCTTTTCCTTTTTACAGAGGAATAATTATACCTGACTTCCAATGCTCCCGGACTCTACCTTCCTCCCAGGCCAATCTGCACACCTTCCACATCCATTCTATTACCATCTCTCCCCCGTGCTTCAGCATTTCACCACACACTCCATCAATTCCTGGAGCTTTCCCCATTTTAACTTTCTTTATCGCTTCCACCTCTTCCATCCTACTGATTTCTTCCTCTCTTCTTACAACCCTCCTTCTCCCCACCAATCACCAGCCACTTATACTTGCATTACTTTCATTCTCAATGTTCAACAATTCAAAGTTTTCTCTTGATATATTCACTTTTTCTCCTTTCTCGACTATATTCACTTTTTCTCCTTTCTCGACTAGTAATCTACCATTCTTATCTTTCACACCTCCACTAACTTTGTTGGCACCCTGTCTAGCTCTCTTTACCTCTTTCCAGAACATTTTCTTACATTCCCTCCACTTTGCACTCAAATTCCTTCCAAATTCCTCATCCACTCTCTTCTTACTCTTTCTTACTAATCTATTCACCTCTCTCCTCCTCCTCTCTACATATAACTCTCTCGTCTGTCTCTCATCTTCTTCGACGCCCTTGTTCCTCATCCACTCATTATATGCTTTCTTCTTTTGTGCCACAGCCTCTTTCACCTCTTCCGTCCACCATTCTGTTCCGTGAACTCCCTTTCGTCTTCTCTTAACCCCACACACCACCTCACATGCTGCACAGATTTCCTCTGTGAATATCTTGCACACACCGTCCACGTCCCCCATCTGCTCCAATCTATATTTACCCAATCGCTCCTCCACTTCCCTTTTATATTCAGCCTTTATTCCATCCTCCTGTAACTTTTCTACCCTCTTTGTAAAAACTACTTCCTCCTGTCCTTCCCTTCTTCTCTTCCTACATCTTGTTTGGATTCTGATTCTGGCCACCACTAAGTGATGGTCAGAAAGTCCACTTCCCCAACCTCTGTATTCTCTTGCATCCATTACACATCTTCTCATCCTTTCATCCACACACACAGTCAGTCATTGCCTTCCGTTCATTCAGTTTACCATCCACCCTTCTCAACATTCTTCATTAATGACAGCTAATTTGATTTGACGACGAATTGTCTCGAAACCATCTGCTCTAGTTGACAACTTCTTTATAGCTTTTATTTTTTTTCCTGTATTGTTGATGACTAATGGCTTTCAAAAATAGTTTCATACCATTTTTGGGGGGGGTTGGGTGGGGGGTGAGGGGTGAAACTTATTCCTTGCAAAATATGTGTGATGCTAGACCATCAAAAGGGATAGTAAGTTCTGTTTTTTATTAACCCTCCCCGTAAAATGATTAACTCAAAGTCAAATGGTCACCCCCTACCGGATTATGGCGTTGGGCAATATATAGATACAGTAATCCCTCCAATATCCGATGTAATAGAGCCAAAGGCATGTCCGAATATTGGTTTTGTCCGGATATTGGTCCTGAAGCTGCAGCACTGGTTTTTCATGACCCTAACCTAACCTAACCTAAATCAGAAAACTACCTTCCTACCTCCCTACTGGACATGTATAGCACTTATTTAGGTCCCTTTTCACATAAATAATACACATATTTCATGAATTTATTGAATTTTAACCAAAAAATGATGATTTAGAGGTGTGAGTCATAGGAGCTCAGAACTTGCCAGCATAGTATAAGTAAGTATCTGACATGGAAATCATCTTTTCTCAC
This sequence comes from Birgus latro, assembly GCA_018397915.1. Classification (NCBI taxonomy): domain Eukaryota; kingdom Metazoa; phylum Arthropoda; class Malacostraca; order Decapoda; family Coenobitidae; genus Birgus; species Birgus latro. The sequence goes on along the minus strand of JAGKTI010034816.1, from coordinate 4,082 downwards.
ATTTTATGCACTAAATTATTGGATATAAAGCATCAAATACAGTAAATGATGTAAATTGCTACCAGAAAAATGGTTAGGTTATGACCGGACATGAAATTCACTGCTTCCACCTTTTTCCTAGCTGGTGCACTTAAGAACCATGCATGAAAGAATTAAATTAAAAGCAGGAAATTATGATTAACACAATGTTAGGTTAGGTTAGGTTAGGACCGGACATGAATTTCACTGCTTCCACTTTTTTCCTAGCTGTTGCACTTAAGAACCATGCATGAAAAAATTAAATTGCAAGCAGGAAATTATGATTAACATTTAGGGTAATTTTTTATTACATTTACTGCATGATGAAAACAGGTTAGGCATGAAAATCTTTATGGTAACCATAGGTTAGGATAGGTTAGGACTGGACATGAAATTCACTGCTTCCACCTTTTTTCTAGCTGTTTTACTTAAGAACCATGCATGGAAAAATTAAATTGCAAGCAGGAAATAATGATTAACATTTTTGGTAATTTTTTAACATTTACGGCATGATGAAAACAGGTTAGGCATGAAAATCTTTATGGTAACCATAGGTTAGGGTAGGTTAGGACCGGACATGAAATTCACTGTTTCCACCTTTTTTCTAGCTGTTTTACTTAAGAACCGTGCATGGAAAAATTAAATTGCAAGCAGGAAATAATGATTAGCATTTTCGGTAATTTTTTAACACATTTACAGCATGATGAAAACAGGTTAGGCATGAAAATCTTTATGGTAAGCATAGGTTAGGTTAGGTTAGGTTAGGACCGGACATGAAATTAACTGCTTCCACCTTTTTTCTAACTGTTTTACTTAAGAACCATGCATGGAAAAATTAAATTGCAAACAGGAAATTATGATTAACATTTTTGGTAATTGTTTAACACATTTACAGCATGATGAAAACAGGTTAGGTATGAAGTTAGGGTACTTAAGAACAAGAAGCTGCCCGTCCTGATGTAATAACCCACTCTATCATCTCAGACTCTGACAGGAAGACCTTGCACCTGATACACCTTTCCACTTGAGAATCACCTCCACTTATCACGAACATTTTCCACAACGTTTTTTTTTAATAACTGGAATCACATCACTTCACTCCACTGTACATAACAGTAAATTCCTGTGTGGTCTATTGACGATCCCTGGAGAATTTAGTCGCTGTCAGAGTCCGAGATGAGCAGACGGAGGCGGCGTAGGGGCATCTTGGTGCTACGTGGTGATACACTATCCACTACAGAGGACTCCGAAGATTATTGCAAACTAACATCCAGTGGTGATTCAGCCATGCCTGATGTGCTGGGCTGTGGCTCGGAGTTAGAAGGCCTGTCTTCAAGAGATGATGGTGTGGAGCGAGAGTGGACGACGGCAGGGTTGACTGGCCTGAAAAAACTATCAATGGTTGATTGACGCAGAGGACGACGATTTTGACGATTAATGATGCATTGCCTGAAACCTCGCACTTGACTCGCCAATTCCAATGATCCCTTCTCTCTGTTGCAGTCCGGGTGTTCTAGGTAGTCAAGGACGAACTCCACATATCGCCGGATTGTGCTCAGCCTGGGGATGGTTGGGGTAGTGACAAGCCGTGAGGAGTCCGCATCATCGTCGCTGCCCTCGTCAGAATCTTCCTGCTGGGTACTGGGACCAGCAACAGTAGATGCGATCTCGGTATCAGACATGATCTGATACCCAGGATCGCCCTCGTCGTCATCCAACCACTCGTGCACTTCGCCGACATCCACATCGTCTCCACCCGTACGAAGCCTTGCATGAAAGTCATCCACGTCAAAACCCAGAAAATCGTGCACCACGTCACTTCCATGAAGCAGGCGAGACCAACCATTTTCTAAAGTCTTGACAGAGACTTCCTTCCATGCATTTGCCCAGTTGAAGATGGCAGACTTGAGGGTGTATTGGCGAATGTTTTCGAGAGTTTTTTGTCCTCGCATGTCACGTCCTTCCCTGTGATCGTCCTCGTCCTCGTACACAACCATCACCTCGTCCAAAAACTTCCGTCGGTATAGCCTCTTCGTTGCCACAATCACTCCCTGGTCCATTGGTTGGATGAGAGCAGTTGTATTAGGTGGCAAAAACAGACACCTGATGCGACCATTCTCTGCCACCAACTCCTTGTCTGACGGATGCCAGGTGCATTGTCTAGAATCAGGAGGGCCTTTACCTGGTCTCATGGGATTTTCAGTGTCTCCGTCTGATAACGAATGACCTCCTTAACAAAGTGTTGGTGGAACCAATTTTTGAAGATCTTGGTTGTGAACCAAGCCTTCAAAGAATGATACCACACGACAGGAAGGGCATCCATTAACCCACGAAGGCACCTAGGCTGCTTTGCATGGCCTACAATAATGGGCTTGAGCCGGTGCATGCCATTAGCATTGGCACAGCACAAAGCAGACACCCGTTGCTTCGAGAACTTGGGGCCAGGTACACGCTGCTCCGTCTCCTCAGCAAGAGTGTTTGTGGGTGTTGAACGGTAAAATAGGCCAGTTTCGTCGGCGTTGTAAACTTGACTGAGAGTGATGCCCTCCCTATCAATCAAGCCCTTCACCTTCTGCCGAAAGTGTTCTACTCCTTCGTGTTAGCGTCCAGAGCTTCACCATGGGCCTTATGATTGGTAAGTCCGTGCGGTAACTTGAACGTGAAGAGCCAACCTTCAGATGCCTTGAAGTCTGGGGCGTCATGTAGCCTTGCGAACGTCTCAGCAGCAGCAGCTTTCAGCTCCGTTCCACGTACCAACACACCAGCAGCTCGTTGTTGTCGATACCAAATCAACGTGGAGCGGTCGATGTCTGCATACTTAGGAGTAAACATCACCTTCCTCTCCACGTTTCGTCTGGTCTTCGATGCGAAATCAGCCGTGTACTGCTGTGGTTTGTCTCGGGACTTCTTGACATCAAACAAGGTGGAGCGAGGGAGGTTAAACTCACGTAGGATACGTCCTGTTGACCAGCCGGCGTCCACCTTGTCCAATATCTGTCTCTTCTTCTCCAGAGTCAGAACCACTTTCTTCCTCCTCTCAGTAGGCAGGGCCATCATCACACACATGATGAAGAAGGTGAAGAGCAGTATCAAGCACTGTAGGAGGTAGGGTATCACCACAAAAGCAATCACTTCGGCCGCCATTGTCGGAGGTGTTCACGAGGCAGTAGCTGAGTGGGTAATGGCGACCGACAGACAGGCGCCACGAGCGTAAACATAGCCGATCGGCGCGCACGGGAAATTCAAACTGATTTGGTCCCAAAAAATCGAAATTTTTCCAATTTTTTTCGAATTTTTTGGCATTTCGGGGGTTGGGCAGCCCACAATATCCGAATAGTGAGTATGTCCGAGTATTGGACATCCGAATAATGGAGGGATTACTGTAGATAGATCACCCATAGCCGTCTTCATTAATGACAGCAAATTGTCTTGTTATTGTTGTGACAGCGAATTGTCCCGAAACCATCAGTCATAGCTGATGACTTCTTTATATCTTTTATATTTTTTCCTTTATTGTTGATGACTAATGACTTTCAAAAATAATTTCACACCATTTTTTTTTTTCTCCAAAACATTCCTGGCGAAATATGCGTGATGCTAGACGGCCATCAAAAGGGATAGTAAGTTCTGTTTTTTATTAACCCTTCCTGTAAAACATACAACTCAAGTCAAATGGCCATCCCTTATGGAATTATGGCATCTTTTTTTTTTTTTATGCAAGCAAGAAGGAACCAAAGGCCGATACCTGCATACTGTTCCTTCCAAGAAAAATTAAAAACAATACAAAAGAGAGCCAAATTCAAGATCCATTCGTTTCGAGATGCCTGGACACACTGCGCTTGAAAGATTGGAGATCATAGTAAGTAGGGAATACAGACAGAGGGAGACAGTTCCAGAGTTGACCAGTTGCATAAATGAAGGACTGGGAGTAACGGTTGACTCTTGCATTAGAGAGTTGGACAGAAAAGGGATGAGAGTTTGTTGCTACACGGGTACTACGTGCCCGTCGTAGAGGTGGAGGGATGCAAGCAGACAGTTCAGAGGAACAGTGACCATTGAAGTAG
>JAGKTI010034815.1:0-11383 GCA_018397915.1 Birgus latro | reverse complement strand
TATTTTTATATTATTCTTGCTACCCTCAGATAATTTTATTTAGAAGGCTTTTTTTCAAACTAGTAGAATTAATGCACAGGTTTCACTAAACCATTTAGTATGAGAGATCTTTTCAAAGCTGAATAAAATAATCTGGAAGCAGCAAGAATGAACCAATGGAATACAACACCATACTGAAGGAGGTAAGTAAGGATTACCTAAATATTCAGTCAAAATAAGTATTGGTGCACATCCTGCAGGAAACAATATGACACCAAGGGCTGTATTATAAGTGATACAGGAGACTTTGCAGCATCTCTTCTCCACTGATTTATTTTGCATATTACATTTTACTATCCTCCTATACACAAAAAAATGAAAACTAAGTTGGTGCTAAAATTACACAAATAAAAGAAGATATCAAGGTGTAATAGGCAAAGTAAATTGCTGAGGAAAAATGTGCTATAATGCTTACATTGTCAGGCAAAATATGGACGCATAAACTATGGATGCTACATCATACCCGTTAATCCTATCCCATTAATGGCATTGCTTTTACTGTATCATCATCATCATCCGGACCTCCTTTCCCACCCAAAGGCAGGGTGAGAAGTAGCAATGTCCAGACAGCCTAGATTTGCCCAATCCAATGGACTATGCTTCCATTCACTCACCATTCAAGCTCCCTGAATCCAGGCTTTACCTGATACGCTAAAAACATTCACCACGTTCAGTAGCTTCACATACATATCCGATAGAGGCAATCCGGATGCTGTCATGTTAAAATTGGGTGCCAAATTCCTGATCATGCGCTTCTCTTCACAATGTTCATCCACCCAGCTCGATCTCTTGTCAGTCCCCTAGCCTCATCGACTTCCAAACCTCTCCTCCTCACCCATTCATCCACCATATCCCTCCACCTTCTCCTTGGCCTACCTTGCCTCCTCCCTCCTTCAAATTCATTCAGATATACCTTTTTCATCATTCTATTGTTATCCATTCTCTCAACATGACCATACCTTCTCAGTACACTCCCTTCGATTCTGGTGTCCACAGACTTCCTCACTTCATATCTTTCACGAATCACATTATTTCGTATCCTATCCACTCTCTGTACTCCACATACATTCATCAGCAGTCCTATCTCCACTGCTCTCACTCTTGACTTTTAATTTTCATGCCACTACATAGTCTCACATCCATATGTTTAGGTTGGCACTAACACTCCTTCACATAAACCTCGTACAGCTGCAACACTCAAGTCTGTTTCTTATCAAGGCCTTCATTGCACCAGCTACTTTTCTTCCTTATGTCACTCTACTTTCCACATTTTTTGCACATTTTCCTCTCATTTCTATCACTGTACTCAGGTATTTGAACTCTCTCACCAATTCCAGTCTCTCTCCATTCACTGTAACATCACACTGGAAGTCACCTTCTCTCTCAATAACCATCACTTTACTCTTTTCTACATTTATTCTCGAGGCATGACACTCACTGACATCAGCAAAACTCTGCACTACTCTACCAAGTTCTTGTCTGGTATTTGCAAGTAGTACTGCATCACCAGCATACAGCAAATATGAGATATTCCATCCATCACCATTCATTACCAACACCATCCCCTTCTCCATTACTCGTGTTTTTATTTCTCTCATCACCCTATCCATATAAATATATATTTACTGAACACCCATGGGGACATCACACAACCCTGTCACATGCCCACATCGATTGTGAACCATACATTTAGATACCCATTTACCCTTACACAAGCTTCATTACCATCATAAAAACTCTTGACGGCACCTAGCAACTTACCATATACACCATACATGTGCAAAACCTTCCACAGTCCTTCTCTCTCTTCTTTGTCATATGCCTTTTCCAGATCCATGAATGCCATAAACACCTTATATGTTTTTATTTTTTTGATACAGTATTTCACTTGCCTGGGACAATTACAATTTTCATCATATCCACTAAAAGCGCTATTATCACCCAGTAACCCCTTCAATCCAATGATGTATATTTTGTATTCTTACTTCTACCAGATTATTTCATTCAGCTTAGGACAGCAATCTAGTAGGTATGGGATTCTTCAATGGTGTGTTTTAACTCCTCCAAGCTGAAATTTTGTATCCTAAATTGAATTAAATTGTCCAGTGGTAGTAAGAATAAAACATAAATTACATTACTGGAGTGGATAGCTTAATCTTCCCAGGATATCACAGGTTGTACTGATCAGGCCCTAACTTTGCAATAATGGTAGGACTGTGTGTACCAGGTAAATGGCTGTCTACTGGCTTCATATAAAAAAACTTGTGTGGTGCCTGGGAGGTTACTTTTTGCTCATTTGCTTCTTCAAATATTCTATGACATCTGGTGACTGAAGCATTTGCTGAAAAGGAAGACAAACTGTTATTGCTGATATGAAGTTGTAAAGTGAAAGGTGGAGGCAAGTCACTGCAACAACAGTCTCTGCACACTGCATTACAAGGCATGGTAAATGATGATGATAGCCTTTTCCATCTCACACTCTTTGAGGTGTGTGGCCCAAGGCTAGGTCCAGGCCACTTAGCTTCATCAAGCTGATGAAATATTTTAAATTCTTATACCTGGTATCACAAGATGATTTTACTCATCTTGGGAATAGTCTTTAGAAATGAACAGACTAGTAAAAGTTATATCTAATTCTTCCAATTCAAAAAGCCTCTCTTCAGTGCTGAATAAAATCATCTGGTGGTTGTAATAATGAAATATAAAATAAATCACTGATGGAACGACAGTTAAGGGTTGAGGACCAGAAAACACCCCTGGTGGCATTACATGACTGAAATGCCTTGAATACTCATCTATGCAAGCAAGGCACATGACCAACACTTACTGGTGCTTATGTCCTCACTGTAATGCAGCCCCTACACCACAACACAATTGCTCACCTCATGCATCACACTTTCACAACAGACAATCCTTCACTACAAGCTCAACAAAATGGGTCAATGATGGGATGATGGATGGATGGCAAGGTGGACAAGACAAAGCAGGGATGATGATGATGACTAACAGGTTTCTAGAAAGGAGGGTAGGGGGGCAAAGATGATACTTACCATCTTCTTCTCAGTGAGGATGTGGTCAAGGAGAGTGTTGTTGAGCAGGTACTGCCCACCCACCACTGTACCATCAGATGGAGGAGGGACTGTTGATCCCACCACCAGCTCTTCTACACCCGCACCACCTGACAATATATTATAATCACACTGCACCCCTAAGGTCACCATTAACAGTAAAGCATAACATCTTCACATTTTACATTACATAATAACCCATTCACTAATGTAAGTGAGGGACATTTTCATACTTTTACATGGAGACATCATCATATCTGAACAGCTCTGCTGCCTGATTATACAAAAGTAGCTCAACTGCCTCGCTATCTCCCAAAACGAGGATGCTGGACAGCGAGAGAAGAGCAATTTCAACCTGCAGTCCACCATGTTCACACTCAGATAAACCTGGGGCTGCTGCCACTGCCACAATAACACCAACAACAAAACAACAGCTCATTCAAACTGCAGATGTACTTTTGTTGTTGGCAGTACACTCAGTTCTTGTATATGATGATGCTGTATTAAAAAATACCAAAACTTTTTTCAATATAAATGGTCTACTAACTTTGGGAACTTGGCAAATCAGCTTCATAGGACACAGCTGCAAATACCTTCTGTGGGCTTCGAATTCCTTACAGTATGTAAAGGAAAGGGATGTGAGATATGCTGTGATGGCACTGTGTGAAACAAAGATGAAAGGGGGTGAAGTGGAGGAGTGGGAGGGTGTAAGATGTGTAAGATCTGGCATGAATGGGCGAGGAAGATGCAAGGAAGGATTTTCTTTGTTGATGAATGAGGTGTGGCAGAGTGGAATGAGAGATTACAAATATGTCAGCTCAAGATGTATGTATGTCAAGTTCAAGTTTGAGAAGGTGAAAGTGGCAGTGATTGTAGTGTATGCACCGTGTGAGGACAGGAATGAGACAGAAAAACAGGTTTTAGGTTGAGCTGGGGGATGCAGTGGGAGAAATGGCCTGGAGCTATAAAGTGATTGTAATGGGCGATATGAATGGAAGAGTAGGCACTGGTCCTAAGGATGACAGAATAGGTTGTAATGGAGTACCAGGAGAAAGTGGGAAGCGACTGAAGGGTATGTGTCAGGAAAGGAGGTTGTAGATTTGTAACTCGTATTTCAAACACAAAGATGCACATAAATATACTGTACATGGTATAGATGGAACGGGGATCGTGCTGAAAGGAGCCTGACTGATTACATGCTCGTAGAGAGATCAATGCTGGGATTGGTTGCTGATACGAGGGCTGTGAGAGTCTGTCAGATCATATGACTGTGGTATGCAAGATCAAGCTGAGATGAGTGATATGGACCAGAAGAGAGAGGAGCAGTCAGGGAGATAACTGAAAGTTGAAAAGCTGAAGATCAAAGAAAATAGGAGATGCATACAGGACCAACGTAGGGGAGGAGCTGGAATCAGTGAATTAGAATGAAATGGATCTGAACAGGCTGTGGAATGCATATAGGGATTGCCTAGTCAGGAATGCGAAAGTGGTGTGTGGTGTGGCAAGAGTAACAACAAAGAAGAAAGGTATGGCATGGTGGGATGAAGGGGTTATGAGGGCAACAGAGGAAAAGAGGAAGAAGTGGCTAGAGTGGTTACAGGACAGGGGTTCAACTGAAATAAGAACTGTATAAACAGAGAGCAAGAAGCCGTAATGAGACTGGTGAAGAGGAAAAAGGAGGTAAATGATGATCTAGGAAGAAAAATGAATGCAAATTACTGTACTCTAAAAATAAGAAGTTATTCTGAAAATGGGTGGGGAAATGTGGAAGTGACAGTGGAAAGAAATGTGAAAGTGTGAAGGATGTAAGTGGTAGACTATTAACCCATGGTGATGAAGTAAGGACCAGATGGAAAGAATATTTTGAAAGCTGATGAATGGGAACAGAGAAAGCAGAGCTGCTGTAAACATGACTGGTTTGGGGGAAGTGCAGAGAAGGAATGCAGTTGCAGGAAACGTGACACTCGCAGAGGTGAAGAAAGCTGTGAAGCAGCTGAAAAATGGGAAAGCAGCTGGGGTTGATGAGGTGTATGCAGAGATGATTAAGTGTAGTGGAGAGAGTGGAATGAAGTGCTTGTTGGAAATATGTAAGAAGGCATGGATGAGTGAAACTGTGCCAGCAAAGTAGAAAAAGGCTGTGATTGTACCCCCGTACAAAAATAAAGGTGAGCGAAGTGAGTGCAAGAATTATAGTGGCATAAGTTTACTGAGTGTTGTAGGGAGGGTATATGGAAGAATTACTATTGAGAAAGAAAAAGAGATATTAGAAGTCCTAGTGAGTGATGAACAGGGTGGCTTTAGGAGTAGCAGAGGATGTGTGGATCAAATATTTGTAGTGATACATAGAATGGGGAAGGCTTGTGAGGACTATAAGGTGTTTATGGCATTTATGGATCTGGGAAAAGCATATGACAAAGAAGACAGGGAAGGACTGTGGAAGGTTTTGCAAATGTACGATGTAGATGGTAAGCTGCTAGGTGTCATCACCAGTTTTTATGATGGTAGTGAGGCATATGAAAAGGTAAATGGACATCTAAGTGAATGGTTCACAATCGATGCGGGCGTGCGACAAGGTTTTGCTATGTTCCAATGGTTGTTCAATATATATATATATGGATGGGGTGATAAGAGAAGTAAAAACACAAGTACTGAAGAGAGGGATGGCACTGGTAATAAATGGTGATGGATGGAATATCTCAAATTTGTTGTATGCTGATGATGTAATGCTACTAGCAAATACCGGACAAGAACTTGGTAGACTAGTGCAGAGTTTTGCTGATGTCTGTGAGCATCGTGCCTTGAAAATAAATGTAGAAAAGAGTAAAGTGATGGTTATCGAGAGAGAAGATGACTCCCACTGTGGTGTTCCAGTGAATGGAGAGAGACTGAAATTGTTGAGACAGTTCAAATACCTGGGTACAGTGATAGAAAAGAGAGGAAAATGTGCAAAAGAAGTGGAAAGTAGAGTGACACAAGGTAGGAAATTAGCTGGTGCAATGAAGGCTTTGATAAGAAACAGAGGCTTGAGTGTTGCAGTTGCACAAGGCTTACATGAAGGAGTGTTAGTGCCAACTTCAACATATGGATGGGACTATGTAGTGGCATGAAAATGAAAAGTCAAGAGTGAGAGCAGTGGAGATGGTACTGCTGATGAATGTATGTGGAGTACAGAGAGTGGATAGGATACGAAATGATGTGATTCATGAATGATGCAGAGTGAGGAAGTATGTGGACACCAGAATCAAAGAAAGTGTACTGATATGGTATGGTCAAGAAGAGAGAATGGATAACAACAGAGTGGTGAAAAAGGTATATCTAAGCAAATCTGAAGGAGGGAGGAGGCGAGGTAGGCCAAGGAGAAGTTGGAAGGATATGGTGAATGAGTGTGTGAGGAAGAGAGGTATGGAAATCGACGAGGCTAAGGGACAGACAAGAGATCGAGTTGGCTGGAGGAAATTTGTGAGAAAAAGCGCATGATCAGGGATTTGGCACCCCTTTTTAACGTGACAGCATTTGGATTAAGTCTATCAAATACATTTATGTGAAGCTACAGAATGTGGCGAAAGTTTTTGGCATATCAGATACAGCCAGGATTCCAGGGGCTTGAATGATGAGTGAATGGAAGTGTGGCCCCTTGAACTGGGCAAACTTGGGTTGTCTGGATGTTGCTACTCCTCACCCTGCTCTAGGGTGGGAAAGGAGGTCCGGATGATGATGATGATGATAATGTAAAGGAAATCAAGGAGAAAGCTTCCCCAACTGCATTTTGCATAAAAAGTTTTTTTTTTTTCCCCCCCCCCCCCCCCCTTTTTTTTTTTTTTCAAGGAAAAAGAAACCAAAGGCCAGGAGCCCAAAAACTGTTCCAAGAAAAAACAAAAATAATACAACAGACAGCTAAATTCAAGATCCGTTCATTTTGAGATGCCCAGACACACTGCATTTGAAAGGCTGGAGATCACAGGAAGTAGGAAGAATAGACGATGGAGACAGTTCCAGAGCTGACCTGTTGCATACATGAAGGACTGGGAGTAACGGTTAACCCTTGCATTAGGAGGTGGAGAGAAATGGGATGAGAGTTTGGTGCTAGATGGGCATTACATGCCCATCATAGTGGTGAAGGGATGCAAGCAGACAGTTCAGAGGAGCAGTGACCATTGAAGTAGCAACTGAAAAGAGATAAAGATGCAACAATGTAGTGAAGAGCCAGAGGTTAAGGAAGCCAGTAAGAGGAGGAGAGTTAATGAGATGAAAAGCCTTTGACCCCACCTTGCTGAGAAGAGCTGTAGGTGGAAAGCCTCCGCACACATGAAAGTTGTATGCTACACAGGGGTGAATAAAACCCGTGTATAAACTCAACAACTATGCAGGGGTAAAAAAGATACAGAGTCGGCTTAGCACACCTAATCTCTTGGAAGTAGATTTTACAAGAGATTTAATATGATCTTTCCAAGGTAATTCCAGAGAGAATGTTTAAAATTGATGCAGGATTGGATTTTGTCAGGTTGACAGGTGTAAGACCTGAGTTTTTGATGCATTAAAAGTAACAAGATTACTTTTACCCCAGTCAGAGATATGAGCCAAGACAGACATTAGGTGTGCCATAGCCTCATCCCTTGTTTGTTGAAGTAACTGCTGAGATGGACGCTGCAGGAAGCGAATGGAAAGGGGAAGGGTTGAGTTATCAGCTCTTTATCTTCCCTGTAACTCTTGAAATAGAGGTCAGAATGCTTGTAGAACCATACATTAGACATAACATGGCTCAGCCCCTTCAATTTAGCCATGTTTTTGTATTTCAGTCGCACTATTTCCAGATTATATTCTGTTTAAGAGACATTTCTTTTAACTGGAGAGCTTTGATATACCTACTATTAACCCTTTCATTACCACGTCTTTCCTTAGAAGGATAAGTCTGGAGCAAGAGGGAAATGTTAAACACAGGTATACTGTACTGTGCTAATAATGTAGCAGTAGCAGTAAAGTAAACCTGGTCTGTCTAGCTGGGCAGAACCATCAACCACAGGTAAGCAATCACCCCTGAAGGCCAACCTGTGCAGTGAACCCATGTTCCCTTGTGCAAGAGTGTGGATGTTTGGTTTTGGATGGATGCCACATTTGCATCTCTCCACTCAGTTAACTGGGGCACCATACTAGGGTTCACTTCACCCCATTACTGTATTTTGATTATATGGTTACCACCTAGTATTGTAAACTGTTCCCTGGGTTAAAGGAAATCATCAGGCTTGTCACTCAGTACAGTCACCTTAGGAAGAAGTAGGCAACACCACATCAAGTGAGTGGATGATAGCGGACAACCTACTACTACTAATAGTAAAGTATGTAAATGTAGCAAAGGAGATAACCAAATGCAACAGGAACGCTCACAAATTCAGTTCATCACTTTATGTGCATTTACAGACTTGTATATGCTGGTGTACAATGCAACACAAAGAAAAAATGTGCACAAAAGTTGACTCTGGTAATGAATGGTAAAATGGCAACTATTTACCCTACTACCCTCTTTATGCCATGAAGTCACTCACAGACAATAACTCTGGACAGCAGAAAGAATCTCTGAAAACTGTCCACAAACAATTCATTGGAGCAACTATGGATTATGGTAGTCCATGCTAGGCCCTAACTTTAATCAACACAAACATGGATAAGCTTAAAATGCACAAAGCAGTCTTTAAAATAATACCATATGCACTAAGATCCCCAAATATATGTAGATTATCTATTTCAAGAAACAAAAATACTTCCATTAAGGATCACATGAACAGAAATATGAGACACAGTTAAGCTCAAGACCCATCCTACTCTTGTACTTGTATGCTGCATTATACAAAAGATCATCATCATCATCATCCAGACCTCCTTTCCCACCCTAGGGCAGGGTGAGGAGCAGCAATGTCCAGACAGCCCATATCTGCCCAATCCAATGGGCCATGCTTCCATTTACTCATAATTCAAGTCCCCGGAAACCTGGTTCTATCGCATACGTCAAAAACATTCACCACGTTCTGTAGCTTCACACAAACGTATCCAATAGAGTCAAAAGATAAAAATAATAAATAAGTAATTGCATACATAAATAAACAAATGTCCAACTCTACTTATGACGCCCCTGGTCACATAGTGTACCAAATGCCACCGCAACCAAAATCGAGTTAAGTATAGCACTATGTTGCCCAAACCCTCCTTTATCTGGAGAGTAATCTTGAGGTACAGAAGGTGGTGGTGACCATCATCCACTTGCCTGATGTAGTGCTGCCTACTTCTTCCTTCACCTTTACCTTTCTTCTTCTGTGTCTGCCCTCCTCTCTTTCTATTTCCATCATCCACTCAGCTGATGTACAGCTATCTACTTCTTCCTTCACCTTTATCATTCTTTTTCTGTGTCTGCTCTCCTCTCTTCCTACTTCTCATCATCATCTGCTCACTTGATGTACTGCTACCAACTTCTTCATTCACCTTTACCATTCTTTTTCTGTATCTGCCCTTCTCTCGTCTCATTTATCACCATCATCCACTCACTTGGTGTAGTGCTGCCTGTTTCTTCCTTCACCTATCATTCTTTCTGTGTCTGCCTTTCTCTCTTCCCATTTCTCCCATCTTTCCAGTCACTTTTTATTACTTTTCTTTCCTTTTCAAGTGGCTCTACATTGAGTGACAAGCCTAATGGGGTCCTGTAAGCCAGGAAGCCATTGACAATGCTGGGTGGTAACCATATAACCAACCCATACATTTTCCCTACGGTCAACAAGTGGGCTGGCGGAGAGTTAGTGCCCCTCTCAATAAAACAACTAACTCAAAGACAAACGACCACCCCTTAAAAGATTATGGCGTTTGGCTACAGATAGATAATTAGATAGAAACACTACATTGTGAGGTGTGGGTGTAGATGCTGAAGGCTTTTGAAATGTAGGGAGAGAAAATTACACCTAATGATTATGTATTTTTAGGGTGTAGTCAGTACAATTGTGTATTCACCTCAACTGTCCTATGTCTGTATTCCCGTCGGTTCAGGAAGCTCCCTAACACCTCTTCCTAGGTGATTTATGTCGCTTATTACACCTTGCTGTCCTCTTCTGTGTTCCTTAAATCCCTCTAAAATCACCATAATCTGCATTAAAAACATACAAAACAATATTAGGCCAAAGCTCTCTGACACCTCTACTTAAGTGATTTACAGTATTTCCTTTGTTACACATTGCTGTCCTCTTCTGTGTTACTTAAATCCATTCAATATCACCATACTCTCCATTAATAAGATACAAATGGATATTAACCAGCCATATCCAAAAATAAAAAGCTAGGGAAGAGGTGTTAGGGAGCTTGCTTAACCAACAAGAATGCCAGCCCTAATGTGTGAAGTATTATTAATTTCTGAGTTATATTTTCGCTCTGATTTATATATCTACTTATTTTTTTAGGGGGCAATCTTGCGAGCAAGGCCTTTGGTTCCTTCTTCCTTACTTTAAAACACACACACACACACACACACACTAAAAAACATTCACTAGTTCCAGAGCTATTGCATTTTGAAAGTCGCACAACTTCAACAGCATATTCTGTTTTTTTTGGGGGGTGTTTGGTATGCTATGTTACTAAGGGCCTCATGTAATATCTCCTCCTCCACCCATTACTACTCTTCACAAAAGTATAGCCACCACAGCCATCCAAAACCTTCCATCAAATAGCATCCTTCATGAATCACCACCAAGCATTCCACCCCTCACAAACTCCAGCATCCAGAGAGATACAAGTACATCTAGCCGTATTGCAATAGTCACCACCTTTCCTTGCTACAATATTTTACCAACACAAAACACAACTCAAAAACAATCCACTATGCCCACACTGCAATGTAGCCCCCTCACACCACAAAACACTCATCTCAAGCACCACACTATCACACCACAGACAATCCTTCAATGTAACTCCAATAAAAGACCTCTAGGTGAGATTTGCTGAAGTGATCATTTTCCTGTGGTCCACCAGGTACGTGTCCAGAGTAGCCTGGGGTTCCAACAACAACTCCCAGTGTGGTGTTGAGGTCTTAATTTAGGCAGCTGTAATCCACAACATTTAAGGTTAGATGACCAGCCTACTTCCAATGATGTTATTACCTGACTGATAAACCTCCAGTCACCTCTTGAGGACAGCCTATATGCATGGTAGACCATTATTCTGATTTGGGTGCTTTAGCCAGCTGATCACCAGGTAAAGGATGAAAAGTTAAACATACAGTATGATACATGCGGTTGGTGCATTAT
>JAGKTI010034813.1:0-11383 GCA_018397915.1 Birgus latro | reverse complement strand
GTTTGTGGAAAATTTCTCCCAGATAGCGGCGCCACTCACGAAACTTACTCGTGGGAAAAGAGATGTGAAGAACACACAGCAGCGCGTGGAGTGGAGTGTGGAGGCACACCGTGCGTTTTGTGAGCTTAAATGAAGGTTAGCGGAAGATGTATTGCTAGCTTTTCCTTGCTTTGATAGGCCTTTTGTGTTGACTACGGACGCCAGAGGTACGGCGATTGGCGGAGTTTTGCAACAGAAAGATGATCAAGGGTTCCTTCGGCCATTGAATTTTTTCAGCCATGCTCTAAACAAGGCAGAGTTGAGCTATGCTACGATAGAGCAGGAAGCGCTGAGCATTGTTTATGGGTTGAAGGTGAACAGAACGCTTATCGTGGGTTATGAGATATTGATTCAGACCGATCATCGACCTCTTACTTGGTTGTTTAATGTAAATGAGGCCTCAGGGAGGACTGCAAGATGGCAAATTCAGGCAGCCGAATATGACATCAAGGTTGAATATTTACCAGGGCAACAGAATGTCGTAGCGGATGCTCTATCCCGGTTGAGAACGACTCAGTCTAGTGATGAAGATGAAGTTGCATTACTTGTGAGTTCAGGCACTGTGGAAATAGACACAATAGATTGGGATGTCACTGAGATAAGGTGACAGCAAGATGCACACCCAGTTTGGGGTAGATTAAAGAGTTAGTTGCGGAATGAGACTACGGAGGTACCAAAATTGCCAGCAAAGTTAGACTGCTTTCATTTGTTGCCAGACGGTTTGCTCTATAAGAAGGAGAGTCGGTCATTTGGCATAGGGGAAGTATTCCAAATTGTAGTCCCAGAAGATAGTGTTCAGTCTGCACTTAGACTTGCTCATTGCTTACCGTTATCTGGTCATGGTGGAACCAAGATTACTTTAACTCGCGCGAGAAGGTTTGCATACTTGCCTCAGATGGAGAGAGATGTCATGGAATTTTGCAAACGGTGTACCCAGTGTATATGTTTGAAGCATTCGGGGGACGCCCCAGGCCCGCTTCTCCGTTTCCCCGATGTCACTGCCCCATGGGTCAGGTGTCACATGGATTTGATTGGTCCACTAAATAGATCAGAGGGAGGGCATTATTATGTCTTAACTTTCATTGACGCGATGACTCGATTTCTCGTCGCGGAACCATTAAAGTCTAAGTCTGCCAAAGGGGTGGCTAGAGTGTTTGTGGAGCGAGTCATTTGTATTTACGGAACTCCACAACAATTAGTCACGGATCGGGGAACTGAATTTGTTAACAAGGTGTTTCAGGAATTGGCACGGTTGTTGCATATGAAACATGTGAACATTACTCCTTATCACCCATCCTCTAATGGATTGGTGGAGAGGGCAAATGGCACCATCAAACAAATAATACGAACTATGGTGGATCAGAACGCTAATCACTGGCATAGAATGGTACCAGTTGCGATGATGCCTTATAACTCTGGATATAATCGGACAATCCGTGATTCCCCTTACTTCTTGCTGTTTCTCAGGGACCCACAGGTGCCTTATCATGTAGTGCAGGACCCATCTTTGAAGTACAACCTTGAGGATATACCTAATTTATTTGCCGCCATGGCGACAAAGGTTTTCGAAAGATGCCAGGACTTTCTCGATCGTGCGAGCACAGAGAACGAGAACAGAAGGGCAAAGCGATGTATAATGAAACCACTTATGGTAGGGGACCGTGTTTATGTGAAGACTGTTCCTGCCAGGGGGGTGGCGAGGAAATTGCAACCTTTGTTTTCAGGACCCTATCGTGTAGTTGATCGGGTAAATGATGTTATCAAGGTTCGTCCTATACAAGGGGGGAAAGTAACCACTTTACACACTGACAGAGTGAAGGTGGTCAAGGAGGAGTGTATTACGAAGAAACAAAATCGTAATGCAAGAATGGCTTATCCTATTCATGAAGGTGGAGAGACTGGGGATGAAAGGGAAGGTGCAGGTGAGGAAATACATGAGGAAGAAGGTATCCCAGGGCCTGTAATTGACTTCAGTTTGCCTCCTCCACAAGTAAGTCAGGCTACAGGTAATGGTGGGACTGGCAACTCGGCAGATTTGCTGCCAGCCGCCACTGAGTCAGGACCAGTTACCACTCCCCCACACCGCACCACACCTCACACTCCACCACCTTGTAGATACAGTCTGCGGTCACATTCTAGTGTCCCAGACTACCCGCTGTGTATGGATAGACCTACTGAGTATCAGACTGCACAAGCAGAGGCACCTGGTGTGACTGAAACACAGATTGAAGTGACTGAGGACAACACAGGAGACATGTAGTTTTTACTAAGTGAATAAATGATAGTCAGGTGAACTTGTGGTTATAATTTTACAAATCTCTTGGAGATGATTGCTTGGGTTTGGGTGAGTCCATCCCAATTGGAATCGATAGGACCACAAGAGGAGACACCTGCCAACTTGGGATTGGTGTTTTCACCTGCGGGTCGTTTGATGATTACAGGCAATAACTAGGTAGTTCCAGTTGTACTTAATAAGGAGGAGTTGTTCCAACCTTTGCATGTTGCTCGCGACTTGAGTGATGCCATATTGTGGAATATAGGCCACATGGATAATGGCAGCGCTCTAGTTGCTTCATTATGGACTACTGTGCATGCATTTCAAGTTTAATTTGATACTCGCTATCAGGATTTGAGCAGTTATATAGACTATCTCATGTCAGATCATCCATGGAGTCGTCGCTCGAGACGGGGTGCGATCGACATATTGGGGCAGTTTGCCAATGTTTTGTTTGGAACAGCTACTCAGCAACAGGTTGATAACATTCATGCTAGATTAGGGAGCCTTGAGACGATGTCAGAGAAGGAGAGGTCAGTATTAAATGTTCATTCCAAGCAGCCGTGGCTCAGTGGGTTTGAGCGCTCCGCTCTGGCCGTACGGTCGGAGGATCGAATCCACCCAAGGGTCATTGGTAGACATCAGGAAGGGCATCCGGTCATAAAATGCTACACGCTCCAATCCAAAAAGGCCGACGCATGCAAGCATGTTGCAGCCTTCAAAAACGAAACGAAGGTATTGAATGCTACAATTCGAAACGTGTCACACATGGAGGCAGCACTGTTGAAGATACAGAAGGCTGTAAATATTTCTTACAGTATTATACGATTGTATTCATTGAAGACCTTAGAGTTGGAGAATGAAGTAAAGATGTATGAGGCTTTATTCAACCTCCAACTCACCCTGTCTGACATCATAGCTGATCATTTTAGAATTAAGTTGGGTATTCAAGAAATGCTCCAAGCTAGGCTGAGTCTAGATATGGTCCCTAACGAAATCTTGTTGGAATTATTGGGGAATATATCACTCAAGGAGCCAGGTTTACTTTTCCCAGTGAGGCCAGAATATCTAGCACTGTATCGTGACATCATCAAAGTTGTACCTCGAGGTTACATGTCAGCTGTGTGCTTTTACTTACTAATACCAGTGTTGTTTACCCTTCTGATGTATTTGACATCTTTAGGATCACCTCACTTCCTTACAGTGTGCCTGCTACGGAGGTCTACGTGAGAGTGCTCCACCAGTATAACTTCCTTGATTTCACGGAAGATCGCCTTCATTATGTGCTGTTTCAAGATTTTGCCAGTTGCAGGGACCACCAGGACTTGGTGATCTGTGAACCTTTGGGATCCATCTATCATGTCGTGACCCCATCTTGTGAGAGTGATTCTTTTCTTAACAGAAACAATGCCACTAAGCTCTGTAGGAAAGAGATCTTAACTTCATTCAGTCCAGTTTTTGTGAAGCTGAAAAATTACTGGTGCTACTCTACAGCCCAGTCTTTGTATTTCACGTTGAAGTGCGCAGTGAACCCAATAAAGAAAACCGTACAAGTTGTTAAGGGAGTAGGGAAATTGGTCTAGGGAGATGGTTGTAGCGCCCACAGTGAAGCCCTGACTCTTCCTGCTTATGCAACTCTTGCGATAGAAACTAAGCTCACTGTTTACCCCCATCTCCTAAACCTCAGTACCTCACTCACCCATGCTGAACTTACAGCTATAAAAGACTTACCCACTTTAGGACCTCACCTTAACATTACTCCTCTGTTTCTGGATGACCTCCTTAAATATCAAAGTCAACTGCAGTTGACTGAGCCTCTCAAACCCTTCGGTTCTTCCACCTTTTTCTGGTACTATGTCCATGCTGGGATAGCTCTATTTCTGGTTCTCCTGTCCGCATATATCCTTTATAAGTGTTAAACTACTGGCTGTGGGTGTACATGTTGCAGACTTGAGTCCATACTCAGACGTCGACGTGCAAAGAACCCCGCCATACCCTACTCACGACGAGGACATGTGACTTCATCTTTGGGGGGAGAAATGTCGGGAAGCCAACAAGCATCCCCTCTGGCAGGTGTAAGCAGACACGCAGCTGTTGCAGGTGTGGAAGCAACTACACCTGCTGGGCGTGAGTTTAGAGTGAAACACGGACAGGGGGGAAAGAATAGAGGTTCGATGGATTCTGTGTACAGCTGTGGGCAATGTAGGGAGGTGGAATAAGGAAGGGAGGTTGAGAGGAAGAAATAAATGGAGGAAGGAGGAGGGAGAGATAAAGAGAAGGAGTAATGATGGTGTTGGTCAAGTTGTTTATACAGGAAAAGTGTTGGCTAGGCAGTTCAGACAGTGAGAGCGTGAGCTGACTAAGGGGTTTTCGCGGTGTGAGAACCGAGCTGACGCAGCGAGTCTGATAGGGCCTCTACGGTGGGTGAAGCCATCACCCACCTCGCAACCATGTGACCTGCTGGTGAACATCGGCAACCCTTGAGGCCAGAAAGGGGTACAGACCTCAGTTGAGACTAGAGGATAGAGCAGAGCTCTGGCGGACATCGTGACGAAAGGACGCAGCCTGACGTAGCCTGGCGCGGAGACGTCGCTGTGTAGCCGAGAGTAAAAGTTCCAAGGGGCAGCAATGAAAGCACTTCTAGTAATAGTAAGTTAAAAGTACATGCTTGTGTAATCGCGGGTACAACTGGTGGACAGTGCTATTCTATTTGTCTGTCGTCTGGGACTGGAAAAAAGGACTCCTAGTTAGAAACGGAAGGAGAGAAGACTTTACATATTTAAATGTGTTTTTCCTGTATTAAGGTAATAGTGTAACTTTGTATATATGAGTGATTAAAGAGAGTGCTTTGTTGTGACGGCACCGGAAGTTATTATGGGATTATATATATAAAATGCTTTTAAAACATAGAACTTTTACAAGGGCTTTGGCTAATTAATATGGTGTTAGTAATAAAGTGAATTGAGAGTAGATGTGTATGTGCAGTCTCTTGGCACGGAATTTTATATGAAGTGAAATGAGGTGGGAAATACCTCAGAATTGTTTGTAGATTTTTGTAAATACTATTTTGTAATTAAAGCCTAGAAAAGCCATATCATTCATTCCCTTCTTCCAGTTCCCAGTTCTAAGTACATGTGTGTAGTGGCGTGTAGGGAAGCCACCAGTCGCGCGTTGCTGGTGTCGGGCGATTCCACGCTACCCTCAGTATTAAATACGGGAGGATAATATTCCCGAGAAATATCATATCGACACCTAGGCAGCGGTGCGACATCCTGTCTGAATGATAACATGGTCATCTCACCTGGACAAACCTGTACTCTCGCTGCTAGGATCGTCCCAGGGGCGCTTCCCATGCATTCAACCTACTATCACATTTACACTCTCCATTCATACTTTCTTGTGCTTCCAGCTCTCCACCTAGTAACTGACGAGCGCCCTTCAGGTCCTGAAGTCACTGTTATACTCTAGGCCATGCTGACTGTAAAGTGAGAGAGTTCTGCAGGTTTCCCTCGAATTAAAGCAACATAATATCTCCACTGAACTGGGCTACGCCCATGACACACACTCCAATTAACCACAAACACGAGATTAAACTCTCTCTGAACTCGTGAACTACCACAATCAATAGTCAGACAGTCCGACCCGCACACACTTCCCTATTCAGCACTTAGCTAAATATTACCATAACCATCTTATCAACACTTCATCACACTACAACACTAACATTCCTCAATTAGTCTGCGTGGAGGTCGTCTTTCACGTGGTGGTAATTGCTCGTCCTCTGGATCAGGTATGAACGCTTCGTCCAGGGGTTCTAAGAGCCACTCTTCCCCTCCATAATAGGGCTTTACCTGTCCGGCAGCTCTTTGCAACACGTTCCCTGTGAATACATTTTCTATCACGTATACGCTACCTTCCAATAACACTTCCACCACATGATACGGACCATCCCATTTCACATTTAGTTTACAACACGTGCCAGGAATCACTGTTTCTTTCTTGACCCACACAAGGGTTCCAACTTCAACCACTTGGTTCTTTCGCCTCCTATTAGCTACGTCTCGGTACCTTCTCGACATTTTTCGGTGAGTGTCCCGTATGAGGGCGTGAGCTGTGGTGATCTCGTCTTCCTCGCCATCGACTGAGGGTAATGACACACTGACCAGTCTGGAAGGGTGGCAAGAAAAGAAGGCGAAGTACGGTTGCTGACCCGTTGATGTATGCACCGCCTGGTTCATGGCGATCTGACATGATTGGAGCAATTGGGGCCATCGGAGAGGGTGGCCCTGGCATAAGGCGGAGAGGACGGATTTCAGGGTCCTGTGCATCCTCTCAGTCACTCCATTTCCTTGGGGATGATAAGGGGTCGTGCAGTACAAAGTGATTTGGTGTCACTGGCAAAACCGCTGGAACTCTTGGCTGGTGAATTCGCCTCTGTTGTCCGGGACTATTCCACGGGGAGTGCCATAATCTGCCACATACTGCCCAAGTTTGTCTGTGATTTGTGTGGACTGTTTTGTTGTAAGGGGGAAAAACCTGACAAAACGGCTATAGTGGTCCACTACTGTAAGCACATAGCGATAACCCTGAGTTCCAGCAACCATGTCAGTGAGATCTATACCTATCCTCTCCAGTGGTTTACTCACTGGGGGTAATTCCTTCCACTGTTGCTGCAATCCAGTGTTCTGCTTAAACCTTTGGCAAGTTACACATTATTTAACATATTCACATACATCCACTTTGAGGTTTTGCCAATAATACAGTTCTTCAGCTATCTTAATAGTTTTCTTCTGCCCTAGGTGACCTGTCAATTCATGGGCGTGTTGCAATGCCTGAACAACTAAGGTATGAGGAACTATGAGAGTATAATGAAGACTACCGTCTGCCTTTACAAGTACAAAATACAATATTCCTTCTACCAAGGCAAACTGATCTAAAGTATTCTTTGGCAGTCTTTTGGTAGGAATCCTACCACCTTCTAAATACTGCGCAAGTTCTCCCCATACTGGTTCTACTCTCTGGCGATCTCTCATCTGTTCTCGGTTCAACCCAAGCCAGGTGGCTTCAGGCGATCGGACTACCACTCGAACTGGGTGTGACAACTGGTCCGTGACAAAATTATCTTTACCCTTGAGATATTGTATATCATAATTGTACTCTCTCATTTCCAGTATCCATCGGTTCATTCTGGGTGATTTAGTCCTGCGTTTGAATATGCTGGTTAGTGGTTGGTGATCTGTGATCACTGTGAACCATGTACCCCATAAGTAATGGTGAAAATTTCAGCATGCAAGAACTATTGCTAGAGCCTCTTTATCGGTGGCTGAATAACGAGACTCGCAAGGGGTCAATTTTTTAGAGAAATACCCGATTGGCTTATTAGTACTGTCAGCTTGTACTTGACTAAGGACTCCCCCAATGTGGGTGTTACTTGCATCCGTAGTAAGAATGAATGGCTGATCTACTTTAGCTCCAACTAAAACAGGGGCATTGGTAAGGCAAGATTTGAGATGTTCAAATGCTTTCTGACATTCGCCCATCCAGAGAAAAGTGGTCCGTGATTTTGTCAAATTAGTGAGTGGTGTAGCGACGCGTGCGAACGATGGTACATGTTTTCTATAGAATCCGCACATTCCGAGGAATCGCCTCACTTCTTTCACAGTGGTGGGTGGCTTCATTTTTACTATGGCGTCTATATTCTTTGGATCCGGTTTACTACCTTCTGCCGAAATCTGGTGACCCAGGAAGGTCACTTCTTTACATCCAAATTCACACTTACTGAGATTTAGTTTTACACCATTACTAGCAAAGCAGTTCAAAAAGTTGTCTTAAACGATCCAACAGGGTAGGAAAACTGGGGGCCCATAAGATTAAGTCATCTAGGTAGTTTTTAACCCAACCTTTCTGTAGAAGAGATGTTAGCAAATTGACCATTTGTCGTGAGAAGATTGCAGGAGAACAGTTAAGTCCAAAAGGAAGGCGACAAAAACGATAGAGAGCCACACTATCACTGAAAGTAGTCAGATCTCGACTCTCCTCATCTAATAAAATCTGAAAATATGCCTCTCGCATGTCCAGAGTGATGTAATATTGATGTCCAGCGGCTTGGTCCACTAATTCATCTAGCCGCGGAAGTGGATAGACATCGGCTGCCAGATGCCGGTTTACATGGCGGTAATCGAGGCACATTCGTTTACTCCCATCGGGTTTATTAACCAAGACAATAGGTGATAACCAGGCTGCTGTGAATCTTTCAATGATCTCTCTATCCTCCATGTCCTTCAACATTTCAGTGATAATTTGTTTTGCTTGAACAGGATAGCGATACATTGGGCCTCGACTGGGCTGAGGATATTCGACTTTAATATGAGCTGGAGGACCCTTGATCAGACCTAATTCCCCTTGGTCTAGGATAAATAGAGGGTCATACTTTAGAATTAATTCAGTTAATTCTTTTCGCTGGTCATCAGTGAGTTGTTGCCATTTCTGTTCATCAATTAAAGCTTTCAATTTCTGACTACGGGTACCCTTTAGTTCGACGTGATCATTCTCGGGTAGAAGGTCGTTTCGTATTTTAGTGACGTTAATTTTGTCAGGGACTGGGCTGGTCACTTTCTCATACAAACCGATGATGGTACCTTTTTGTAACACTTTCACCTTTTTAGTGGGGTTAGTGAGTGGAACGTAGATGTTGTTTGCCTCGTTTACTTGAACCAAATAAGGGTGACTATTATGACTCATTCTAGACTGTAGGTAGATGATAAGATTAGTTGCTGGATCCACTTTCACAGGTACGGACACAAATTTAGATTGGTAAGGGTCTAACTGTAGGGTCGAAAGGAGGTTAATCTGTGAGAAGGTTTGTTTTGGTTTAGATAATACTACGGGTTCATCTTTGACTCTCCTCACCTTGTTTCTCTGTCGGCAGATATGGTTCGGTGCACCACCCCAGAACATAACTCTCTTATCTCCATCCCACATGAGTGTAGCTTGGCTCAACACGTCACATCCCAGGAGAATGTCTGTACTAAGGTAGGAGTTTGGTACTACCAGGACCCACTGCTTGTGTACTTTCTCATCACCAACCGCTATTTCAACTCGCAACATCCCTAATATTTTCAGAGGTGCGCCTGTGATTCCTTGTAAGCGCGGCGGATTTCGACGTGTGTTCAGTTCTCCCCCGAACCGTTTGAATGCGGACTCCTTGATTAGAGTGTAACTACTGCCGGTGTCCACAACAGCTTCTAACATCTTCCCATTTGTTATTACATTGACAGTGGGAGATGTTTGACCGCCGGCTAGTCATAACTGCTGAGCCGGTTCATGAGTTACTACCGGAGAGACACCTTGAGCTGTGGTGTTGGGACTACGTCCAGGACACCTGCGTTCACCTCGCCGACATCCGGGTCTGTGACAATCAAAACAGTGTCCAGGAAGGGGTTTTCATCAACAATCTCTGAGACTGTGAGAGGTAGCTCGACAATGAGCACAGTATTTATCCCTATATACTTTAGGGTTATTAGGCCATCCCTTATCTGCTTGTGCCAGGTTAGACTTAAGCTCACCGATCTGGCGTTTTAGATCCTTTACTACTTCTTTCGGTCCGTCTGGATTCGAAAAGTTACTCTGTTTCGGTGAGGCAGGTGATAGCTGGTTGCCCACCACCCTATCTTTCATGCTTCTTTCAGAAGGTAACATATTAACCTGAGAGGTCTGACTCACTTCCAATAGTTGGCGTTCATTCTCTATTCGATCAATGAATTTTTTTAATGGGTATTCATCATCTAGGAAACCTTCAAGTTTACTCCTTGATGGAAGAGGCAATCCATACCACAATTTATGCTTGATTGTTTTGTCTAGGTTAGGGAATCTCTCTCCGGGAAATTTGTGTTCAATGGCCGCATGTTGACAAATATAACGGTGCGTAAAGGCCTGAGGTGATTCTACCCAATCGTAGCACGCTCAATCCAATTCCTGCCATGCCCGAGCGATATTTACTTCAATAGCAAACTCTGATCTAAGGATCGCCTTGAATGTTAGCCACGTGGTTACTCGTCTTTTGGTCTGGACGTTATGAATGAACACTGCTAATTCCGAGCTCACTCGATTCTTCACAATTTGTATGCGCATTCCATCATCTTGGCTACACTGCTCTACTGCCTCAAAGAACATTTCCAGGCGAGCTGCCACATCAATACTCTGAAGTTGACCCAGTTCTAGAATTGGAACATCCCGTGATCTTATGGGATTCACATTACCCATCATTGTTAGAAATTGATCTGGAGTCTGAGGACAGGCTGAACTCGGGAAAAACTGCTGCGCCTCAGTCTGATCATACTCATCGTCCTCCTTAATCTGAATTCCTACACCTTGCCAACTCATGGTGAAAATGGATGGAAGGCCTTTTACTACTATTAGCTATCTAATCCAGAGTATACACAGATCATGTTGCCACTCTAGCACTCCACTGACTCGTTCATCAGAGAAAAAAGTTCTGGCTTTGGCTCCAGGGGCCCGATACACTTTCAGTTCCACGTTCGAATTAATATTCAATGACTGAGGTATTTGGCTGTGCCCAACTAAGGATACTCTTAACATTCTGCTCTTACAGTTTTAACTAAGGAAATATACCGATCAATTTCCAGTTTTATCACTACTATGAAAAATTTTACCTTCTAGGAGGAGGGTAGAGTCCCGGAGGATTGGAAGTCAGGTATAATTATTCCCCTGTACAAAGGAAAAGGGGAAAAAGCAGTGTGTGGTAATCATAGGGGCATTTGCCTTCTCAGTGTAATAGGAAAAATATATGGTAGGATACTTATTGACAGAGTTAGGGAAATTACTGAGGAATTAGTTGGAGAAGAACAAGGAGGTTTTAGGAAGGGAAGAGGTTGTGTAGACCAGATATTCATTCTTAGATCCTTAGTGGAAAAGTTTCTAGAGAAGGGCAAGAAGTTGTATGCAGCATTCATGGATCTGGAGAAAGCATATGACAGGGTGGATAGACAAGGTTTGTGGAAGGTATTAAGAATATATGGAGTGGATAGGAAGTTGTTGAAGGCAGTGAAG
>JAGKTI010034812.1:686-11384 GCA_018397915.1 Birgus latro | reverse complement strand
TCCCCGGTGGCTCTCTTCAATCTGCGGACTGGGGACAACACACACACACACACACACACACACACACCGCTCGCTGGCGCAGTGGTAGCGTTCTCGCTTGCCATCTTGTAGACGGGAGTTCGCGCCTCGCTCAGGTTGCGAAAAGTTTCACTGACGAAGTGGGTGGTTACTGTCCCCCTTGAGCAAGGGGATGGGTGTGTGCGTGTGTGAAGGTCACAGCCTTGCCCATAGATCGGACTATATGAGCTCTCAGCTCCCTTCCGGGAGGGTAAAAGCTGACGATCACGACCATCAAGTGATCCTGACCGACCCGGTGAGTTACACACACACACACACACACACAAGTAGCCACATGCTCTGGTTAATTTTGTGGGTAAGTTTGTTTTGGTTGGACGACATAAGTTTGGAAGGCCAGCGATAAGGAAGCCAATATGGGAGAAAATTTCATATGCAAGATCAGGCCTGGTTTGAATATGATATCGTTTTTCCTATCCCCTTTCCCTTCTTCTCCCTCCCTTCCTCCCCTTCCCTCCCTTTCCTTACCTTCCTCCCTCAGTTCTCTTCTCTCCTTCTCATCTTTCCTCCTCTTCTTTTTGCTATTCTGTTTTCTCTCTTTCTCTTCATAATCGTTTTTTAATCACTAATCCCTCTCCTACTTTTCCTGTATATAGTTTTCCCTACTTTCCCATACCTCTTTCTCTTTTACTTCTCTCCTTTCTCCCTCCTCTTATTAACCCTTTCTCTCTCTCTCTCTCCTTCTGCTTACTCTTCTTCTCTCCTCCCTACCTCTCGTCTCCTTTCCCCTCCTCTCCCCTCACCACCCTCCCTTCTCCCCTTTCTCTCCTATCATTCCCCATCTCTCCCCCTCCCCCTCACCTTCCCGTTTCCTTCCCCCCTCAGCATCTCTCCTTTCCCCTCTCGCCAGATCCCTCTCCCCTATTTCCCTCGACCTTCCCTTCCCCCCCTCCCTCTCTCTCCTCTCCTTTCTGTCTCCCCGTCTCGCCCTAGTTATATCTCTCCCCCTCCTCTCCCATCCCCATTCTTTACCCTCACCCTTCCCTTCCCTTTCTCCAGCCTTCCTCTTCCCGTTCTGCATCCTCCCTTCCCTATCCCTCTCCTCTCTCTTCTGCTCCTCGTCCTCTCCCCCTCCTTTTCCTTCTCCCTCCCCTCCCCCTCTCCTCTTATCACTAGTGTAATTATCTGGACCAAAAGGGGGAGAGGGGAGGGGAAGGTGGAGGGGGACAGGGGAAGAAGAGGAGAGGATGAGGAAGGAAAGAGACACGGAATAGGGGGAGGAAGAAAAGGTAAGAGGAACAAAAAAGGGAGAAAAGGGAGTGGGGGGGAAGGAAGGGAGAAGGGAGAAGTGGGGCAATGAAGAGAGGAGTGGAAGGAACGGAAAGGAAGGAGGCAGGGGGGAGGAGGAGGAAGGGAAGAGGAAGGAACCAGGAAAGAGCGAGAGGATGGAGAAAGGGAGGAGGGAGAAGAAAGCAAGGAGGAAGGAAAGAAGGAGAGGGAGGGTGGAGAGGAAGGAGGCAGGGAGGAGGAGAGGAGAGGGAGAGGAAGACAAGAGAGAGGGCCAATGAGTGTTTACATATGCCAGCCTCTTAATATTCATAATAGTGAGAAGCCTGCATGGTAAGCATTTATCACTTTCATTATTACCTGAGATTAGCATTATATATGAAGCCCGACTCTCTCTCTCTCTCTCATAACACACACACACACACACACACACACACACACACACACACACACACACACTACCATTTATTCCGGACTAAAACGAGGGCTGGTGGGTTTACAGAACAAAGGCCGGATTAGTAGTAGTAGTAGTAGAAGCAGCCCTAGGTCCATCGGGAACGTGAACCCGGTTGACTGCAGGCTCAAACTAACCTTCTGCAGTCCACCATCCCTTTTTTTGGGGATAAGGAAGTAGTTGAGGGACGTTTGTATAACCGGGCAGTGGAGCCAGCCATATGGGTGCCACCACGTGAAGGCGTCCCTCTTCTGACAATGATGATGATGATGAAGGAGTTCTTGATGATGATGATGTGTCACCATCCCTGAATCACCGGCCACTTCACCAGTTGGCGCCCTATTAAGAACCAACACTGACTTGCTAATTGAGCATATTAGAAAAGCATTTGGCAGTTGATAAAAAACGAAAACTACGATGAGATTTCCAACTGTTAAGGTGAGTAAGGTAGTGAGGGAGCTGCTGCTGGTGATGGGTGCGGGCGTCTTTTACTTCGTCGCCTGCGTCGGCGTCATATACCTTGGGATGTACCTCCTCCTCCACCACCTCCTGAAGCCCAAGGCGCTGCCCTCCCACCCCTGGGGTGCGAGTGGCTTCAGAATGGAGGAGGGCTTCGGGCTGGAGGACGGGGAGGGCATGGAGGGTCAGGACTGGAGGGTCGTGCCCTACGTGGCCTTGACGCGCCATGAACTGGATCTTCTCCCGTGCCTGGTGCCGCCGGAGAAGCTGCAGGTGTCGTGGGAGGAGGTAGGCGGCCTCCAGGACCTGGTGGATGAGATCCAGAGGCAAGTCATCGCCCCGTGGGAATACGCTCGACTCCACCCGGAACAAGTGACCCCCCTGCTGCAGCCGCCCAAGGGCGTCCTGCTGTATGGTCCTCCTGGCTGTGGGAAGACACTGCTGGCCAAGGCGGTGGCCACGGAGGTGAGGGCTAACTTTCTGAACTTGGATATGTCTATGATAAAGAACATGTGGCTGGGCGAGACCGAGAAGAACGCCTCGGCCGTGTTCTCTCTGGCTCGGAAGCTGCAGCCCTGCATCATCTTCCTGGACGAGGTAGACACCCTCCTCAAAGCCCGCGACGCCACCGACCACGCCGCCGACGCCGCGCTGAAGGGTATCTTCCTGCAGCAGTGGGACGGCCTGCTGACGAAGGCGGAGACGCGGGTGCTGGTTCTGGCCGCCACCAACCGCCTGGAGGCCGTCGACCCCGCCATCCTGCGTCGCCTTCCTCTGCAGTTCGAAGTGCCCAAACCCGGCCAAGAACAGCGCCGCCACATTCTGGAGATCCACCTGCGGGAGACCTCACTGGCTCCAGACGTGGACCTGGACGACCTGGCGATGGTGACAGAGGGGCTGAGTGGCAGCGACCTTCAGGAGATCTGCCGCAGGGCCAGTGTGAATCGTCTGTGCGATTACATGATGGCTTCCCAGGGCGAGTCTGGTCAACTGAGGCCGCTGACCATGGCCGACCTGCTGGACGCCCTGGCGGCGATCAAACGCGGTCAGTCCTCCTCCCCCCCGGCCGACTTATACCACTGATCTGCTGGGGAGGGACGCCTTCACGTGGTAGCACTGATGTCACCGTGCTGCTCCCCTTCCCGGTTATACTCAACTTCCTGTCCATCCCCTGAAAGGAGAATGGTGAACGGCAGGCACTGATATAACCGGTTTGTGAACGGCAGGCACTGGTATAACCTGTCTGTTCTGCTGTCTGATTATTATAAACGTCTCTCAGCTCCCTGCCTATCCCATGAAAGGAGAATAATGGAGTGCAGGATTAGAGCAACTTCAGTGTGCAATCGACAGAGGTCAGAGTCACGCAGCTCACATCCCCTACCTTGGGACTGCTTTCGTAAAAAAAAACGCGCGTAACAGTCACCTCTGGGCGATTTTGGTCTGCACTACTGCCTGACAATTATAAACGAGCCTCAGCTCCCTGCCTGTCCCATGAAAGAAGGATAGTGGGCTGCAGGATGAGAGTAACTTTAGTGTACAGTCTACCTTGGCACTCTACTGTACTTCAGTTTAAAAACGCGCCCAACCCTCACATCTGGGCGACTTTGACCTCTGTTATGTGGCTTATTTAATCATCATTATCCGGACCTCCTCTCTCACCCTAGGACATGGTGAGGAGCAGCAACGTCCACACAGCCAAGGTTTACCCAATTCAATGGGCCACGCTTCCACTCACTAAACATTCAAGCCCTCGAAATCCTGACACAGATAGACCCCCCCCCCAAAAAAAAAAAAAATCACCACGCTCTGTAGCTTCGCAATCCGAACGCTGTCACATTAAAAAGGGGTGCCAGATCCCTGGTTATGCACTTCTCCGCACAAAATTCATCCAACCAGCTTGATCTCAGAACTGTTCATAGTGTGTTTAAATAACAGTTCACCCCTGCATAACTGACAAGAACACGAAAGAAGGGAGAATTCTAACACAAGTCGTGTAAGTAACAAAATTATGATTTTTTTTCTATTTTTGCGAGTTTGTATTTAACTTTAGGGATGGATATACATGCTTCCTCCACCATCATCATCATCACCCTTGCCTTCCTTCATCCTCCTTCTTTCCATGCATCACCCCTATTCCTTCCTCCCTCTTTAGTCGTCATTATCATCACCCTTTTCCTCCTCCCACCACCTCCACCACCACCACTATCACCCTCTCCCTCCATCCACCACCATCATCACCATCTTTCCTCTCTTTCCGCCCTCGCTCTAACCCTCCTCCATCGTCATCATCATCACTTTATCCCTCCATCGACCATACTCATCATCCTCATCACTCGTGAGAATGCGAAGTGACAAAGGAGGAAAAGGGGAAAGTGAAGAGGTAAGGGGGGTGAAACACAGACAGACAGACAGATAAAGAGAGAGAGAGAGAGAGAGAGTGTAAGACAATGTTGACACAGCCTGGTTCTCTCTGTTACCAAGAATTTCCTGCCTTTATCTGTGGTTTTTCATTTTGCTTGATCCCTTTTCAGGATATTGTGTGGCATGATATAGAAAAGACTAGTTAATTCTCCATGTTAGATTTCTATAAGGAATTTCTGTAAACGGTGCTATATTTCCGCTTTATTTGCTATGTTTTTGGCATTTGCGCTTTGTTTATGCTATTATTCTGCTATACATACGCTATCTTTGCTATATTTATGTTATTATTATCAGTAGTAGTAGTAGCAGTAGTGATGATGATGATGATGATGATGATGATAACGACAACACCATCAATAATAATAATAATGTGGGATATTAGGGGAGAACCACCTGAACTGCATCGCCTTGTGTTCAACTTCTGTTCAAGTTTTCTGCCCACATCAGCTCACTTTCTCTCAGTGTAGTCCAAGTCTCTCTCTCTATCTATCTATCAATCTATCTATCTCTATTTGACGGAGCAGGCAGGATCCCGGAATAGAAGAAAATCAAGAAGCCCGCGACGCCATCAGTAGAGCCCCGAGGAAAAAAAAAAAAAAAAGCGTCACACACGAAAGATCAATTTGGCTCTCATTACGGCAGGCTGTCACGGAGTTTGCCCAGCCGATTATAGCGCTGCATGACGGGAATGGACACTGTGGGTTGGATGAGTCACAGATGCATGGGGTAATTTGCTTGACTCCTGTCTGTGTCTCTCTCTTTCTGTGCCTTTACCCTAGATTCTTTCAGGTCGGTGCATGGCTCAGTCTGCATCACACACACACACACACACACACACATTCTATCTCTCTCTCTCAGTGGCCCAGTTTGCATGGGAATATCCTCTATCCTTCCTAGCGCGGCGGGAAAGGCATCTTTTTTTTTAGGTTCCAACTACAAATATAACAAACCACAATAGAATTTTAGATGTGGGGGATACCTCTTTCGGGCGGCCCTGTCCTATGTCTCCCCCTAACGATTCTCGGAAAGTAGGTGTTTCACTACCGTAGACTTTAGCGACCTTAGCGAACACCATACCACACCAGGCTACATAGCACTCTCTCACACCACACAACGCAGTCACTCTTCCATACCACACTAAACCACACCACACCAAGGACATTAACTGGGGGGTCCCGAAGCTCCCGCATCCTGTACTTTTTCTTAATCGTTTCTGAAGGAGGCACAACCCCTCTATCAGAAACGTTGAGAGAGAGAGAGACAGAGACAGAGAGAGAGAGGGGGGGGAGACATAACTAGCTGCTATGTGGGTGCTAAGGGGGGCTATATCACTAGAGGTAAAGGGAAGGGGCGCTCATTGCTAGGCACGTGGGAGTTACGAGGCTACTTACCTCTTGTTTATGAGTTGTTATTGCAGGCAGGTCTGAGCGCTCCACCTTAAATCTCTCTCTCTCTCTCTCTCTCTCTCTCTCTCTCTTCCTGCCTTCTGTTCCTCTTCTTCTCTTGTCCTCTCCTCCTGTCTGTCACTTTAATCTCTCTCTCTCTCTCTCTCTCTCTCTCTCTCTTACATACACACACACACATATTGTCCAGTTTTGCAGACTCCACAACACCAAGTGCCCTTGTATTGCGGTGGTTCTGAACACAATACCATCGGCTGTTCTTAAAATCGCGAGTTCAGTCCCAAATTTTGCAGGGGAGAGTTTGGGAATGACAATTTGTTTCATGTATTTCCTTGTTATTCCTTTATATCTGTCATTCTATCTATCTACCTATTCTATCTATCTACTTATCTACCTGTTTATCGATCTGTCTATCAAGTTATCCATACATCTATTGATATTCAGGAATAATACCCATGCAAGTGAGCGCGCAGTTATAGTTGTGGTTGTAGTGGTGCTTGTGGTGGTGGTGGTGGTGGTAGTAGTAGTAGTAGTAGTAGTAGTAGTAGTGGTAGTAGCCCTAGGTTCATCTGATATGGAACCCAGTCGACTGCAGGACTAAAATGCCATTCTGCAGTCCACCATCCTTCTTTTGGGGGACAGGGATGCAGCTGATGGACGTCTGTATAATCAGGCAGTTGAGCCGCCTTGTTATATCAGTGCCACCACACGAAGGCGTCCCTCTCTCTCTCTCTCTCTCTCTCTCCACATCCTCCCCTCAGATAACTCCTTCCACACTTCTCACCCTTGATTTGCGTCTTTCCAACACTGATACGGCTGAGTAAATACAAACAAGGGGAAAACCAACCTTATCTCACAGTCAGACCGGCACGAGAGGCACTAGATAAACACAGTAACTCACCGTGGACCATCTCAATGTGGGTGCGCGCGCAATTATCGAAAACCAATAAGAGCTGTATTTATTTTTCGGAAAGTGAGATGCGGAGAGAGACTTTGAGTGTAAAAATGTTTGAGGTTGATATTTTTTGCTCTCTCTCTCTCTCTCTCTGTCTATCTATCTATCTCACACCATATCTGCTGAGTGTATGAATAAACCATATATTACAACAACAACAACAACATCTACTATTACTACTGTTATTATTATTATTATTATTATTATTATCATTTTTATTATTATCACCTCTCTCTCTCTTTCTCTCTCTCTCTCTCTCTCTCTTTCTCTCTCTCTTCTTTTCCTTCCGTCCCATTTCCTTAATTGACCCTGAGGCAACTCCAAACCCTTTTCGAAATACTTGGGCTGAAAATTTTGGCTGACCCGAGAGAGAGAGAGCTTTCTAAAATTCTGTATCTTACATTTCAGTGAGCTAGCTTTAATGTAACTTCCTTTCCAGTGACCTATTTTTTATCCACCTTCCATTTCAGTGAGCAGGCTTTATTTTGCCTTCCTCTCCCCCCCTCCACCTCACTCGCATACACTCTCCTCGTCAGTCTTTCGCTCTCCATCCTCTCCATACGGCCAAACCACCTCAGTGTATTTCTCCTAACGTTTTCAGTCACATCCACAACCACACCACAACGTTCCATAAGTGATCGTTCTAAATGCTAGGTCACTTTCTGGAGACCGTCTCTCACAGGAAGAACCGTGAGGCAATAGTCAGACAGATAATACTCCACGCAGTCCAAAGCAAACCGTACTCTCTTGACCAGACTCGCGATGTAAATACAAAAGAGGAACTGCAGATATGAACGAAGGGCATCTATATACTGTAAGCAGGCAGTGGATCCTCCTGGTTATATCTGTGCCACCACGTGAAGGCACCTCTCTGTAGTCCACGCAGTCCTAACCAAACCGTAATCTTCTTGACCTGTTTCGCGATACAAATACAAACGAGGTAGTGGAGAGATGAACAAAGGAGCCATTTGTGTGTGAGATGCGCTTCATTTCGCTGTCTTTGTGGAGAGAGAGACCGATATTGGACAAGGTGGGGTGTGGAAACAATAACTACGTACGTAACATATTTTTACCTTGAGGAGAAATTATGAAGAGACAAGGTTGAATTTGGTTAGTTTTCATTTGTTTTTCCTATCTACCGATCTGTCTATCTATCTCTGTCTATATGTCTGTTGGTCTGTGTATGTTTGTATGCATGTATGGATGTATGTACTGGGTATGTATGTATGTATGTATGTATGAATTTGTGTATCTATCTCTGTCTATCAATCTATCATCTATACATCTCTCTCTCTCTCTCTCTCTCTCTCTCTCTCTCTCTCTCTCTCTCTCTCTCTTACTCTCTTTCTGTCTATCTATCTATCTATCTATCTATTCACTGTCACAACATACGCAAAAATAAACACTCAACACTGGAACTCTCATTAAAACAATCATATCAATTTATAGCTGATGTGAACACAGTGTAATCAGAGTACAAACGCGATATGAAACAGCTATATTATACACGACAATATTACGAGGACTGTGGATTGGGTTGTGATGTGTTATTGGCTGGTAAATGATAGGGATTATGGGGAACAATTATATTATTTTTTATTATAAGCTACATACTCACTTATCCATCCGTTCATCAGTGTGTTTTAGTATGTATCACACTACCCTCTGTAAATAAGATAAGCACATACACAGACGGGCATAGATAGAGAATGTGTGTGTGTGTGTGTGTGTGTGTGTGTGTGTGTGTGTGTGTGTGTGTGTGTGTGTGTGTGTGTGTGTGTGTGTGTGTGTGTGTGTGTGTGTGTGTGTGTGTGTGTGTGTGTGTGGTGCCTGACAACCGCTTTAATTGCTTCGTGACAACTTAAATTCCTCTGTCCCAGCAAATCGATTTTTTAGGCAGAACTCCAGCACACTCCAGGACCCTCTTTGTCCGACGCTCTTTCTCTTTAATAAACACACATACACACATACACACACACACACACACACACACACACACACACACACACACACACACACACACACACACACTCTCTCTCTCTCTCTCTCTCTCTCTCTCTCTCTCTCTCTCTCTCTCTCTCTCTCTCCTCGCATTACAAATGAGATAATTACTTTCACATTCACTTTTATGCTGTTGCACATTTTTCCAAGCTTTTAATAGAAGCATATTAATCTCCCAGTACTGTATAACTGGGAAGGAAATGATGATGATGATGATGATGATGATGATGATGATGATGATGATGATGATGATGATGATGATGATGATGGTGGTGATGGCGTTGACGATGAGAGTGGTGGTGGTGGTGGTGGTGATGATAATGCTGATGATGATGATGGTGGTGGTGGTGGTTATAATAATGATGATGATATTTTAATTCAACTGTGGTGGGAGAAACATACGAAGTCTATCTCAGCTAAGGAATATCAGCCAGCAGAGGAAAGTAACAAGTATAGTAGCAGAGGTGAAATATTAGTCGAACTTTTGTCCCCGTCTGTACACGCTTATTCCATCTCTCTGCTGGAAAAAATAAAAGATTCAGTATTGACGGCCCAAAGCCCTGAAATGAATTGCCCACTTTAATAACCAATGCCAGTGGCCTACCAGTGTTCAAATCTAGGCTGCTGTGTTTTCCTATGGGAGATCATAAAGTTTTATGACCTGAAATGCCTATTGTGTGTTCGCAAGATAAAATCTCAATTGAGATTTTATCTTTCTCTAAATTTGTCTTAATTTTTACTGATTTTCATTATCTCCTTGTACTGTACTTCCTATATATCGGAACATGCACAGCGGAAGTAAAGTATCTGATTTTGAATTTGAATGTATTTGAATTCTCATTAGCATGTCAACTCTTACTCAATCTTTCTCATCCTCCAGTTCCTTCTTTTCTGTTCCTTACTGCTGGATTTAGAAAAAAATAATCTGTACTGACGGTAAGTTCTTTTTACCATGTCTACTCTTGTTCCATCTAACCCTCTCGTTCTAGATCTCCCTGTTATCATTAAAAAAAGAAAAAAAAAGATTCAGTATTGACGGTGCGTTCTCTTCAGCATGGCCACGTTTGCTCTTATCTCTCACGCCTCACCTACCCCTAAACTCACCCTCCCCC
The DNA here is from genome assembly GCA_018397915.1 of Birgus latro. Classification (NCBI taxonomy): domain Eukaryota; kingdom Metazoa; phylum Arthropoda; class Malacostraca; order Decapoda; family Coenobitidae; genus Birgus; species Birgus latro. The sequence continues at coordinate 1,277 of JAGKTI010034812.1, read as the reverse complement.
CCCAGTATACCAGAGGGGGGGAAGGGGGGAAGTAGAGGAAAAACTGATGGAGAAAGGAGGGAGGAGGGGAGGGGAGAAGAGGGAAAGGGGGAGGGGAGAGAAGTGGGGGGTACGGGAGGCAAATGAAGTGGGAGGGATGGAGGGAAGAAGGGGTAGGGAGGTGAAGGGAGGAAAGGGAGGGTAAATGGGAAAGGGGAAGAGTCGAGATGGTAAGAGGGAGAGGAGGAGAAAGAGGAGAGGAAAATGGGGACAGAGAATTATGCTTGAAGTGGGGGAGAATGAAGGATGAAAAGGAGGAGGGAGAAGGGAAGAGGATGGGTAGGGAGGAGAAATGAGAGAGGGGAAAGGGGGGGAGAGTCAGGGGAGGAGAAGGCAGAGGGGAGGAGGGAGGAGGGGAGGGAAGGAGGGAAAGGGAATGGGGACAGGGCGAGAACTGTGAAAATATTTATAGGCTACTGATGAATGCTCGTGTCATGGTGAGAGAGAGAGAGAGAGAGAGAGAGAGAGAGAGAGAGAGAGGAACTGCCAATTAAATTAAATGCAAAATGACAGAAGGGGGAGAAGAGTAGAGACAATGAAAGGGGAAGAGAG
>JAGKTI010034810.1:0-11384 GCA_018397915.1 Birgus latro | reverse complement strand
TAAATTGTCTAGGATGGATTTTACCTATCTTGTCTGTATTTTAAGTGGAACAGTTTTGGGAGAGTCAAGTTCTAGTACTGGGACGTTCTAGCTGACTTCCTCTGTGGTAGAATTTCTGGCAATTGTACTGGCAAAGATATTTGCTTTACCACGCGGGTCATTTGTAATGTTGCCCTGAAGATTTTTAGTGGGGGAATGGATGATGACTTGTTAAAGTTATTATTGAAAGAATTGAGAGTTGACCAGAATACTGTATTCTGTTGTCATTAGGGCTTGTAAGTATTTTTGATGCTTGATTTTGAAGAAAGCTTGATTTAGCGAGATTTATTACAGCTTTTGCATGGTTTCTAACAATTTTAAATTGACAGTGATTTTGATTAAGTAAGAGTTATATGCTAATGACTTTTGGGCCATTGCTCTGGCACAGTTGCTATTAGACCATTTTGGAGAGTTCAGTCTTTTAGTGAACTGTTGACTTGGTATGAATAAATCCATACCAGCTAGTATTAAGTCATTAATGTGGGACTGGGTAGAATTGACATCACTAGAGAAGAAAGACTGCCATGGAATGTCAGCAAGATAATTTCCAAATCCATCCCAGTTTGCCCAGTCATGCAGTAAGTAAGAGATTAGTTCTGATTCTGACAACATAGGGTATATCCTGCTCCTTATAGATATTTCTGAATAGCAAAAGTGAGACCTGGAGAGATCTTACTTCAGCTGAATGTCATCTGGAGTTAGCCAGAATGGAATGTCAGACCTCCTGGATTGAAGGGGTTTATTACATCCATATGCAGTAGTGCAGGGGTGTATTTTTTCAGGCTGTGATTGTGTTTATGTTTATACTTAGTTGCAGTGTACAGAATCTGAGCTAGATCAGGTTCTCTTCATATGTACAGTTGTGCAAGTAGGAAGTGCAAAAAAATATTGGGGTATATGGAGACATCTGGCAGTTCCCTTTTGTAAGTCCACATATCTTTATGAATTAATCACCCAGAACCTAGAGCCTGTGTAAGGTAGAACGTGACTAGCTGAACTTTTGAGTGGTAGTGAATCAAGTATTCTCATCATATTATATGTAAATCAAGGTTAATAACTAATAAGTGGCACGAAACAATGTATAGAGAATACTACAGTATTTAATTATTGAACTTGGAGTATAATAAGGTAATAAGCATCAGCAATCTGTAAAACATAACTGACAACATAGCACAGAAGAGCAGCATGTCAGCTGGTAGTTTTGTTTATTCATAATATTCAAAGCTGCTGAAACGAAGTCTAGTGAATCAGTTTAGTAGATAGACCTCTGATGAAAGGAACTGGCAGTGCTTTCTTTAACGAATGTAATATTGTTATTACATTTCATCAGTTTCAGTGGTTATTATGCTCTATGACACATGATATCTCTTAATATGCATAGGCAGTAAATTCATACTAAACTGTTTGTTGTCTTATTACCATTTATATTTCACCCAATATATTACAGTATATTGAAATAGGAAAAGAGAAGACTGTACTAAGCCAGCAAGACCTTGTAGCACAACGGAGAAGGAAACAGAGGAGGGACAGCAAGCATGAGGAAAAAAGAAAGAAACGAGGGACATTTGAAGAGCTGAAAATGATTGATTCAGGACCGAAGGAGTGCCAAAAACCCTTAAAGTATCGTCCACGTCTCTGCAGATAGTACCCCCTTACGGGGCTCATTCTCAATTAAATGCATTGTATTAGAAATGAAAAAATACAGTAAGATAATCAGCAACATTCATATATTATGAGATGGTTATCTTAAAATTCTTCCTAGCAGCTCCACTTAATTACTTTCACGTCCATGAGGTGCATACGATATCGTCTGTAACATCAGACAGGGACTAGGTAACCAAATATTCATCTTTAATTTGCAGCACCTACCAACACCATTCCTTCCCCTACAGTGTTGGGAGGAGATGGTAGGAAAGAGACAACGATGAAGACAGTGGAATGAAGTTTCCAAATGGGTAACTAGCGTCAATTAACACTGGTAGCCGTGGAGTTGTTCCCTCATTTGAATACATAATTATGTTGCTTGACGTTAGTCAGTCCCTGGATGTAAGTTATTAAGCCCCGTCCACGCTTTCGCCATTCGGGCAGTGACTGGCATGTACCCTCATCAGGCACAGTCTGTTAGGCATGACTGTGATGTTTTCCACACTGCTGAGTAGCTGGTCAGGCAGTAAAGTCAACCAGGAGTCAGTAGGTGGTCGGCGGTGCTTGAGTTCGATATGACCATACACAACGCAGTTGAAATGAAAAGAAATAGCTCAGTGTAGCATATGAATTGTTGCATTGTAATATAAGAAAACAATGAAGAGTGCAGGAAAACAGTGTGGTTAAAGAGGCAACTTTTTGAGGATGGCAGGTCCTTGGCTCATGTCCGGCGCCAGACCACCGAGAAATGTCTGGTTATTTTCCTCAACTACTGGCACTGCCTGTCTGCTGGTTTGCCCATCAAAGTTGCCACAAAGTGTTTGATGACCGGCTTTAAGATCATATGATTGATATATTGCTTAGTTTGTGTATCGCTTACTGTCAATCACTATCGTTTGCCACGATGTTTACCGTGTGTGATATAGCTGCAAGATGAGCACAGCGCTGATTCCAACACATATCTCACAATAGTTTTATCTCCTTTTATCTTTCTCAAGAAAATTCATCGCAGTCATTAAATAGGACATATTTCCTAATGGAGTAAAAATGAATACATGGATGGTATGGTAATCAATAATTAGGGTTTGTTTTTGCCTAGCATATATTTGTCACTAATGTTGATAATGTTTCAACTTTACTATACCTCATCATCGATAGGCATAGAAGAGAATCATAATAATTTACTGGAAGTTTATTTCCTGACAAAATATTCATTCCTCATAACATTATAATATAATGTTCTCTCCAAAATAATGTGTGATCTATATGTTACAAATAAATAATACTCCTGTTTTATTCGAAAACTGTCATTGGATGAAATCATTAATTCAAAATTAATCTTCCACTTTAATTACACTCAATATTTTGTCCAGAGACCATTGCTGGCAATCACATCATGAATGCGGTCAGGTAGCAACACCTCGTGATTGTGAATGATGTGAGGCTTTCTCCTGAGGACCTCCCACTCCCTCGTCATGTAACGTGACAGTTGCTGTGGTGTCCTTTCCTCGTTGGGCTCCCAAACATTAACAATATTGGCCCAAACGTTCTCAATGGGATTTAGGTCAGGGCTGTTGCTAGGCCAAGGCAAAAGTTCTAGGTGGCTCTGAGGCTAAAACCATGTTTGCACAACTCTCGCTGTGTGCATGGGACAATTATCATGCATGAGAATGATGTTCTCAGGATACGGAAGGGTGTATGCGCGGACAGTTGGCAGAATCACCTCCTCTAGTATCTTCAGATACTGCTCAGCTCTGAACCTTCCCTCTATCTTTGTGACCTCACCAACACTATGGAGACCAATCCACCCCCACATGTTGCATGTTACATGACCACTCCGTGTCTCTCCATAGATGTGGTCTCAAAAATATCTATAAAACATTATGTCCTTGTAAGTTTTGATAAATAATACACATTAATGACTTCATTTTCTATCAATATACAGTACTGTAACATGTGATCTGTAATATTTATATATTTATTCAATTACACATTTCCTGTTTTAAATATTTTTTTTTCTTCCTCTCTCTCTCTCTTTCTCTCTTATATGATCTATAATATTTATTTATTTATTCAATTACACATTTCCTGTTTTAAATATTTTTTTTTTTCCTCTCTCTCTCTCTCTCTCTCTCTCCTGGTCCGCTCTGCGAATACCCACGCTAAGTGTCCTGTTTCAGTGTTTTGCTTGTGTGATTACAATTGTGTGATAGTCTGGGGTTTGAGTGAGTGATCTGGCTGATTGTCTAGTCGCTAAGTGTAGTTTGTGAAGTGTTAATAAGGTTTATGCGTCTGTGAGTGTTGTTGGTGGATGTTTGATTAGCTTTGTTTGATAGATGGTATTGAATAAGAGACTCAATTTATTTCTGTGAATCTCTGTGACTGAGTGTAGAGTGCTTTGAACGGCAATCTGCACTGCTTTAAGATAAAAAATACAATTTATATCATATAAATAGTATTGTTTTACCTTGGCGCCCATATCTCTTTGTCCCTGATACGCAGTTACTTCAGCTGTCTCCCACCAGAGGGCCAGACGAGTTACCCTCGGAAAACCATAGGGCTTTGTGCTTTGTATATTTATTTTTTGGTCTGAGAACCAATTTAAGTATTAATGGATTAAGATAGGATTCTCAACTGTACCAGTGATCCATTATTTTATTACTGTAAACTATATATTACCAAAACGAGGGATTGCGTCAGTGTTTGTTTACATTTTCGACACCAGGCAAGTCGTGCTGTTATTGCCCAACAATTTTTTTTTTTCCTTTCTACTTGCATTAATTTTTACAGTGAAATATCTCTCCCATTTCTTTACAGGCAAGATATAATTGTATTTTCATGTGTTGTGACTTTTCAGGAGATAATAAACTTGTTTGTGTATTGTATGACCGTGTTGTGCCTTTATTGTTATATTTCAGATTGTAGTATAATTTTATTTCTCCATTTCAGGTAACGGTTAGCTTTCTTTTCTCTGTAATAGATTACTGATAAATACTCTGCAGGTACATTGCTAACCAGTAAGGTAGTCATTCCTGTACAGTTTTAAACAGCAAGACCCCCACCAGCGAGACCTTCATCTGTAACAATTACATAAATTGTGATTGTTTTACTGGCAGATTTTGTAAAAGTAACTGATTTTTGTTCTAGTGTCTCTTCCAGGTGCTAATCAGCATTATTTGATTCTGTTTAAGTCTTCACAGTTACTTTAAATTTCAGAATGCCTCAGAACACCATTTGTATAGCCTGCTCTGGTAGTTTCACTGGATCCTTTTATAAGGACCATTCCTTTGTTTGCAGAATGTGCAAGCTGCGTCAGAGCTTGGAAGACAAGCTGACCGAGGCTACAAACAAAATTAACAGCCTGACCCATAAAGTTGATGTGCTGGAGGAGTTCATTGTAAGCAACGTTGGACACATTGAATGATAGCCCCACTGCTTGGCCAGCCTCTGTTCAGGTTGATCATGCTCCTCCCACTGTAGATACTTTTTCCCCCACTGTATAGAATGAGTTCCAACCAGTGCCAGGTTTTTGAGGAAAAAGGAGCATGATTCCAGTAACCACATACAATAAATTTCAAATTCTCACAGAAGTAGAGGAAGAGCCGCATGAGGCATGGGTTGTGGGGGACTCCATCATCCGTGGTCAGTTGGTGGAATTTTGCAGCGGGGCACCCTCTGAACGAAAGCGTTTATGTATTCCAGGTGCAGGAGTAGGTGACGTAACAGAGACTGTGGATGACATTTTTCAGAATGCGGAAAATGACAGCCTCCTTATCATTCATACAGGTACCAATGATGTCATGTGAACCCGATCAGAGGAGCTGATGGTGAAGTACAGAAAGATGATCCTATGCTACAAGGAGAAAACTAACAGTAATCCCTCCACTATCCGACATAATAGAGCCAAGGCATGTCCGGATATTGGTCTTGTCCGGATATTGGTCTTGTCCGGATATTGGTCTTGTCCGGATATTGGTCTTGTCTGGATATTGGTCTTGTCCGGATATTGGCCCTGAAGCTCCAGGACTGGTCATTCATGACCCTAACCTAACCTAACCTAAATCAGAAAACCGCCTACCTACCTCCCTACCGGACATGCGTAGCACTTATTTAAGTCCCCTTTCACATAAATAATGCACACAAAGCATGAATTAACTGAATTTTAACCAAAAAATTATGATTTAGAGGTGAGTAAGGCATAGGTGCTCACAACTTGCCAGCAAGTGTAAGTAAGTATCAGACATGGAAATCACTATGAAAATCGCCCTTTCTCACACCATATGCATTAAATAATGGACACAAAGCATGAATTCATTGAATTTTAACCCCAAAATGATGATTTTGAGGTAAGTAAGGCATAGATGTTCATGAGTTGGCAGCTTAGTGTAAATAAGTATCGGACGTGGCAATCACTATGAAAATCATCATTTCTCACATCTTATGCACTAAAATATGGGATAAAAAGCATCAAATAAATAAACTGTTACCAGAAAAAGAGTTGGGTATGGCAAAGGTGTTCACTGTTCACCAACAGCACCAGTCATTCTTGACCTTAACCTATCCTAACCTAAGTCAGAAAACCACTTACCTCCCTCCCTCCCGGACATGCATAGCACTTAATTAAGACCCCATTCACATAAATAATTGGCACAAAGCATGAATTAATTGAATTTTAACCCCAAAATGATGAATTTGAGGTGAGTAAGGCAGGGGTGTTCACGAGTTGGCAGGTTAGTGTAAGTAACTATCGGATGGGGCTATCACTATGAAAATCATCATTTCTCATATCTTATGCACTAAAATATGGGATACAAAGCATCAAATAAATAAATTGTTACCAGAAAAAGAGTTAGGTATGGCAAAGGTGTTCACTGTTCACCAACAGCACCGGTCATTCTTGACCCTAACCTAACCTAACCTAAATCAGAAAACCACCTACCTACCTCCCTCCTGGACATGCATAGCACTTAAGACCCTATTTGCATAAATAATTGGCACAAAGCATGAATTAATCAAATTTTAACCCAAAAATGATGATTTTGAGGTGAGTAAGGCAGACATGATTATTACTGAGAAAATCACCTTTTCACAGCCTATGCACTCAAATATGGGACACAAAGCATGAAGTAAATAAAATGTAACCAGAAAAATTATGATTTAGAGGTGTGTGGGGCAAAAATGTTCACCAGTTGACTAGATAGTGAACGTATGTAAGAGACATGGTAATCACTGAGAAAATCACCTCTTTCACAGCCTGTGCACTCAAATATGGGACACAAAGCATGAAGTAAATAAAATGTAACCAGAGAATGAGGATTTAGAAGTGATTATGGAAAATATTTAGCATTTGATAATGTTTACTTACAGTCCATGATTGTTGTTTACCCTCATCTCTAAGGTTTTTACAGTGGTCATAATTGCTCTTGAAGCATGTCCAGTAATCCAGTGTTTAACTACACTTAATCCTTAGCACTGTGACTTTTGATTATTTAAACAAGAACGAAAATACCACAAATGAGCGGACAGCCATCCACTGTTCACGGGAGTTGAGACAGAACTAGTAGGACGGAGATTGAGTGGGAAGGGAGCTAGTCGGCGTGGTCGGGAAATTCAAACTGACGCGGTCGGGAAAAATCGGACTTTTTTCTTCCCCCCCAATTTGGGGGTTTTGGCCATCAACCCATGATGTCCGGATAGTAGAGAGATTACTTTTAATTTCAGGCATACTCCCAAGGGTTAATGCAGGGAATGCCTTCTTCAGCAGATAATTTAGTATAAATAACAGCGTCAGGTCACTTTGCTTACAGGAAGGAGTCAAGTTCATTGACGCGTGGAACCAGTTTTTCGAACAGCAGACATTATTTGCGAATGACGGACTGCACTTGAATGCCGTTGGTTCTGCCTGTCTCGGTTGTTTGCTTAATGATGCTGTACGTTTTTTCTGGAGAAAAAACAAGCATCACAGGAGGCAAACGTAGATATCATACTGTCCGATAAAGCAGTAAGTAATGGAAGCTCCTCACATTGGAGAAGAAAAGACATTAAAGCTATTCTTGTAAATGCGCGTAGTCTGCGTAATAAATTTTCTGATTTAGAGGCCCTTGTCTTTACTGAAGATTATGATGTAATTGGTATAACAGAATTGTGGCTAAATACTGAGCAGAGTTTTCTAGTAGAGTTCAATTTACCAGGCTATCATATTTTCAGTAGTGAAAGGAAGAATCGAGTAGGGGGTGGTGTGTTGTTATATATTAAATCAGTATTTCATCCAGTCAAAATTACCAAGCCATGTATTGAAAACATTGACACTATTTATATTCAGTTTAGAAATTAATCTTGTCATAAAATCACTCTTGGGTTAATTTATCATCCACCCAGTCAGCCACTCAACATCGATGATGAATCTACAATCAAATTGTCGAAATATCTTGTATGCAAAATGTTTGGTGATTTTAATTTACCAGTTGTGAAATGGGGAGAAGCCCTATCCTCACATACAAGGTTAGACCTGTATGCCAACTTGCAGGAAAGTTCTTTGTATCAATTTGTAAATTATCTGACACGTGGAGCTAACATCCTAGATCTTGTCTTAGCCACATCAGGAAATGTAGTGAGTAATGTTATTGTAGGAGAAGAATTTAGTACAAGTGATCATTGCATAGTTACATTTAACATTAAATTCAGTGAAGACAGTGTCAGGGGCAGTTGCGAGAGAGTGCCCAACTTTAAGAGAGCAAATTTTAAGAAATTAAAGGCAATTGTAAGTGCAAGTGACTGGCATCCCATTGTCAAAACTTTAGATATCAATGGTGCATGGATTTTTTCTATTTTTTTTTACAGAAACTTTCAACAGTGCCATCAGGTTATGTATTCCAGTGCACAACAGAAGGCCTGTCAAAAATTCTAAACCCAAATAGTGGAACTCTGACATTAAACATTGTCTGGAAGCAAAAAATCTTGCATATAAAAATTATAATACCACAAAGAGTCAAAGTGATAAAAGTGAATACGATGCCCTTCGACGAAAATCCATCAAATTAATTAAATGCAGTAAGAAAAACCTTGAGGCACATATTGCAAGTATTAGTAAATCAAATCCTAAAGAATTTTTCAGTTACATATGAAGCAAAAAGGTAATAACTCCAACAATTGGTCCCTTAATCACAGATAATGGGGAGCACACTGATGATGAAACTATGATGGCGAAAATTCTTAATACTCTACTGTACTTTCTTTGTGTCAGTATTTACAACAGAAAATATACATATGATTCCTACAGTTTCCCTCATTCCTATAGAAGAGGGCAACATAATCACTGACATTACAGTTAGCAATCAAGACATACTGCTTGCAATAAACAAATTAAAAGAGAATAAAACACCAGGACCGGACAAAATATCGCCACGTGTTTTGAAGGAACTACAGAATGAAATATCAAAGCCTTTATCTGAACTTTTTAACATCACTTAAGAGCAGTAAGGTGTCACATGAATGGACACTTGCTAACGTAACCCCAGTATTCAAAAAGGGCAACAGAGCCCAACTAGAAAACTACTGCCCAATTAGTTTAACATCTGTGGTTTGCAAACTACTTGAAACTATAATCAGAGACAAGTTTGTGAAACACTTAGAAACAAACAACCTCATAAAAGATTCACAATATGGTTTTTGAAATACAGTAAGACCTCACTATAACGGACTAGTTGGGGCCCAAGCCGTTCCGAAAAATGCGAAATTCCGATAAAAGCGACATCCGGACTTACCCCTGCTAATCCGGACTTTTTCCGATATATCAGGCATTAGTCCGGATTGCATCAGTGGTTTTCACCGCCATTGCAGTATTGTACTGTGTTATACCTTCACTACATTAATCAAATGGTATAGTAATACTGTACTGTGCACTGAAAAATATGTCTTTTACTTGTCTTATTGTGGTGAACATAGCTGAAGTGGTCAGGCAGTCCGGACTGCTTCTGGCTTTATCGGACTTTTTCCGATATATAGGAGTTTAGTCCGGTAGCTCCTCGAGTCCGATAAAAGCAAATTCCAGTCTATTGAAGTCCGTTATATCGAGGTTTTACTGTAATCACTCTTGCTCCACGAATCTGCTGGACTTTTTCAGTGATATACTGAACATGTAAGATGAGACTAAATCTGTTGATGTGGTCTACCTCGATTTTCAAAAGGCTTTTGACAATATTCCACACAAAAGACTTCTTCAGAAGCTAAAGACACACGGTTTCAGCGGCAGTGTTCTCGGGTGAGTAGAAGATTGGCTTACCGGACAAAAGCAAAGAGTTGTAATAAATGGAAAAGAGTCAGACTGGACAAACATTACAAGTGGGGTGCCGCAGGGTTCAGTGTTAGGTCCTATTTTTTTCTTTAATATATGTAAATGATATCGATGAAGGATTGTGTTGTAAGATTTCAAAATTTGCTGATGATACTAAAATAGGTACCAGAGCAGATACAGCACTGCAAAGGCAGGCAGTTCAGAGAGATCTTGAACAACCGTTTAACTGGGGCCAAGTCTGGCAAATGGATTTCAGTACTAATAAATGCAAAGTGCTAAACATTGGCAGTAAAAATGTAAGAGCTAGTTATAGCATGAATAATGTCCAACTTGTTTGAGTAAACCATGAAAAAGACTTAGGAGTAATAATAACAGATGATTTGAAACCAAGCAAACAATGTACAGAAGCTGTGAATAAAGCCAATAAATTGATTGGATTCATAGTCAGAGCATTTGAATATAAATCCGATAATATCGTCCTCACTTTGTATAATTCCCTAGTATGCCCGCACTTGAGTATTGCGTTCAGTTTTGGTCACCGTATTATAAAAAGGGTATGGAAAAGCAAGAAAGAGTACAGAAAAGGATGACAAAGATGATACCTAGATTGAGAAATAAGCCATACAAGGAACGTTTAGAAGCCCTGAATCTCTTTACCCTAACTAAACGGAGTTTACGAGGAGATTTAATTCATGTATTCAAAATATTCAAAGGACATGATAACATGGTTCTCGATAAATACTTCACAGTTGATCACTCGAATTATACTAGAGGCAATGGGCATAAAATAATTATCAAACGATTCCATTCACATGAAGCTAAGCATTTCTTCTTTAATAGAGTTGTAAATACAGTAATCCCTCCAGTATCCAATGTAATAGAGCCAAAGGCATGTCCGAATATTGGTTTTGTCCAGATATTGGGCCCTGAAGCTCCAGCACTGGTCATTCATGACCCTAACCGAACCTAACCTAAATCAGAAAACTACATTCCTACCTCCCTACTGGACATGTATAGCACTTATTTAGGTCCCTTTTCACATAAATAATGCACACAAAGCATGAATTAACTGAATTTTAACCAAAAAATGATGATTTAGAGGTGAGTGAGGCATAGGTGGTCAGAACTTGCCAGCATAGTATAAGTAAGTATCTGACATGGAAATCATCTTTTCTCACATTTTATGCACTAAATTATTGGATACAAAGCATCAAATATAGTAAATTATGTAAATTGCTACCAGAAAAATGGTTAGGTTAGGTTAGGTTATGACCGAACACGAAATTCACTGCCTTTCACCTTTGTCGTAGCTGGTGCACTTAAAAACCATGCATGAAAAAATTAAATTGCAAGCAAGAAAATATGATTAACATTTTTGGTAATTTTTTAAGACATTTACAGCATGATG